>JARFJB010000390.1:232500-365000 GCA_036346205.1 Vesta saturnalis
GACGGGATTGAAAAGCGTAGGGGCGAGTATCGAACATTGAGGAACTCCCGCGGTGGTTCTCTTGGGAAGCGACCTGCAGTGGGGAGTTTCGTCCTGAAGCATCGACTGGTGAGGTAGGACCGGATCACCTTCACCATGGGTAGCGAAATCCTGCGTTCCAGCATCTTGAAGAGGAGTCCGTGGTGCCAAACCTTGTCGAAATCCTTGGAGTTGTCCAGAAGCATCCCTCCGGTGAACTTCCAATTGAATGCTCGCACGATGTGTTCCACGACTCGGAGCGCTTGTTGTGTCGTCGAGTGGCGAGGACGGAAGGCGAACTGCTCGTCGGTAAAGATCTTGAGTTCTTCGATTTCTTCCAATAGTTGGGTGTGGATGATCTTCTCCAGTAGTTTTCCTATCGTTGATGGTAGGCTGATCGGGCGGTAGTTTTGAGGGTCGCTGTGTTTCTTTACGGGCTTCGGGATCGTCACGGTGTCCGCTTCTTTCCATCTCGTGAGGAAGTATCGGAGTCTCAGCGACGCGTTGTAGATGGCCGTGCGGTATTCGATGCCTTTCGGTGGGAGGAGCTTCAGAGCCTTATTTGGGATGAAGTCCAGTTCCGGAGCTTTCCTAGGCTTCATCCTCTTGGCGATGCCTTGGACTTCTCTCGGCGTCGTGATTCGGATGTTGTGCTCGGTGTCCTGGCCATGACAATGCGGTGGACTGCGGCGATGTGGTCCTGGTCGGTGTTTTCTTGTACCGGGCTACATTGGAGTTCGATGGTCTCGGCATACACGTCTGATTTTTGGGCTTTTGTGTAGACGAGTCTGTTCCTTCCGTGCAGTGGTGGGAGGAGTACGTATTCCTTCCTTAGGGCTTTTACCATCTTCCAGTATGATCCGTCTTGGGTGTCGAGGGACTCCACTTTGGCCTTCCATGTCGAGTTTCGGTACTCCTTAACTGCTGTCTTTACATTCTGGTGCATCCGGTTCATCTCCCTCCAGTCGTACGGGTGTTGCGTCCTGTGATAGGTTCTCCTGGCTCTGTTCTTCTCGCGGATCTCCCTGGGTAGTCCGTAGGTGTTTTCTCGGTGTGCTTCCGTGATGCGCCTGGTGACTTTCGTTGCTTGGAGTATGGTCCTCGTGATGTCCTCTACGGCGAAGTTCAGCTGCTGGACGTTGTCGATGGTCGGCACCGATGCGATTCTTCCTTCTATAATATCCTTGTATCTTCTGCAGATGATCGTGGATTGTTGTGCGGGTGTGGGCGCTCCGGGGTGCCTAGCTGGAGTAGAACCGGGTTGTGGTCGGAGCTGAGGTCTTCTATCGTCTCCATCACGTAGTGTGGTCTCACGTTCCGGAAAATGGCGATGTCCAGTACGTCCGGTGAATATACTTCCTGGCGTGGGAAGTGGGTTGGCTCGGTTGGTCCATCCGCGATGATGTTTCTCGGGTCGACGTAGTCTTCTAGTTTTCTTTCCAGCTTCCTGGTGGTCCTGCTGTTCCACGATGGGTGTTTCGCGTTGAAGTCCCCTCCTGCGATCGTTGGGGTGTTGTCCTGGAAGAGGTCGTCCAGTTTTTGTTCGTCTGTCTTGGTTCCCGGTGGGTTGTAGACGGCTATGATCCTGATGAGACCCTATGGCGGTGGTTTCCATCCTCTCCATCCTCGGTGTGGGAAGTGGGTGGTGGTCGATGGAGCTCTTGATGTAGATGGCCGTCCCTCCGCCTCTTCCGGTCAGCCTGTCCGTGCGGTGGAGCGTGAAGCCTGCTATCTTCGGGTTGTGGCATGGGCGTAGATGTGATTCTGATACCAGTACCACGTCCAGGTTGTGGTGGTCTATGGTCAGCATCCCTCCACATCGCGATGAACGGTTTTTTCAGCACGGATTGCCCTCAGGATCCTCATGGCGAGGGCGAAGTCGGCGTCTGCCGAGATGGTGAACTGAGAGACTGAGGCTCTTGGGGCTGCTGCTTCTGATTGTGGTGGTACTGCTGATGCTGCTTTGGAGTAGCTGATGCCTTCTTCCACTCTCCTGAGGGCGGCGCGGCGCTGTTGAACCTTGGTGGTGTTTTTCGGGTGGACTGGACATCCTCCGTTGTTTGTGGTCCCTGGCTGTTGCAGCAGTTGGTTGCCGTGTTGGTTGACGCATCTGGCGATGGTGTGGCATCGGCTGGTTGTGTGGCCGAACCTCTGGCATTGGTGGCACTGATCGTTCTTCTTGTGTGGGGATTCCACACGTATCCTGAGGTAGCCCATGGTCTTGATCTCGAGTTACATGACTTCTCTTATAAAGGGCTTGAGCAGCATCCGTTGTTTGCAGCAGTGGTGTTGAAAGATAACTATCAACAATCCCCGAGGATGTAGTGATTCTTACATAACGGAGACTGTAATATTATTTTAAGTTAGAATTATTAAAAATTGTCTGATTATGACTCGATCCTAGCCTTCTAGCTACAATGTTGCAGATTTTTAAATCGGCATTAGCTAACGTCTGCACATTATAAGAAAAACATCCCTTTCTGTTACGGTAAATTTCAGCGTCATTACCACAAACAAAACATCCATTTATATTGTAGGTAAGACCTTTTCATACCTAACTTACCCGGTGATTGAATTTTAATATGTATGCAATTTATGGTTCCTACAACTTTAGGAAGCTGTTCAATTTGGTAAAATCCTGCACTTGTCTCTTTTATTTCACCCACGGTCTGGGGGTTTTAATAAATGTAGGATGTAATCGGGTTATTGTTTCCGAAACCCTTCTAACCGTTCTACTAGCATACAACCAGTAGCATAAAACCGTATTGTTAGCAATAACTGTTGCATTGGTAACAAACACTGATTTCTGTTAGATGGGAACTTAGTATGGTTCTGCACATGTCCTAAAATGGTTTGGACTGTTACTTTGGTAAATCTAAATCTACCGAAGAATTCTTGATCAGACAAATCAAGGGAATGATTTTTTCTTTCTTTTATAATTTTCTGTTTCCGTGTGTTTCCTTAAATATTTATTGTGTAATTTGACATTGTTTCAAATTATAGTGCAAGCACCATCCTTAATATATGGTAAACACAACTTACTCAAGGTATTCATTAATTCTTCATTAAAAGAATAAAAAAAAACTCTGACGTACTTGAATTCATATTTTAAAAATTAATAATTATCAAATAACAACAAATTATAGCAAACTGACAACTGAACAAGACAATTATTGTAGGTTAAAATACTCTGAAATATTTTTAAATGCGCCTTTACAAATTTTAACGGTTGGAAAAGTAGTATTTAACTTAAATGTGCTTTAAATCGCATTTAAACCTAAATGTCAGTTGATAATACAGTTTAAATCTCCTTTAACCCTTCGACTTACAACCTGGGCACATTTAGTAGCCAGGCGCTTAGTTTTTGGAATGAAATGTATTTTAATCGTGGAGTGCACGCAAGGCGTTCATTTACCTCTAGGAACATGCTTATAAAAGATACTTGGCGCTAACCCTTTTATTTTAGTTTTTTTGGATAATATTTAACGTAGGGTCCAACCAGGTTGTAACCAAACGTAATAAAAATTGTACCAGCTGAAGATCGTTCCCGTCAACTTATGCATGCGCCAAACCATTCTAACCTAATTTCTACAATTTCGGTATTGTAGTTGCAGAAAGTTGAGGTGTTTTAGCGATTGTGGTGTAGAGCAATGGCTTCATCAAGTCGATATTTTACTGATGCTGAACTTGAGAGGTTGGTATACGAATCAGACCCGGAAGAATTTAGCAATATAAATAATGAAGATGATGATATTGTACCGGATCCGACTCGGAAGCAGAAGTAGATAACGTTGAATTTGAAGATTCTGAAAGTGATAGTGAAATAACTGAATCTGAAGAGAATAATACCAAAGACACATGCACAGACTGTTACAGCGCGAAATGGAAGAATTTGGCAATTAAATCCGTCACTGCGAACACGTTGTCGGCAAGCAGTCAATATAGTATCTGGTAAACTTGGACCTACAGATTACAGGAAGAATATTACATCTGTTCGTAAATGTTTTCTTTTACTAATTACGGATGATATTCTTCGAACTACATGTACCTATACGAATATGGAAGCTCAGAGAGTATACGCTGCAAATGACTTGTCGAAACTATGGAAAGAATTATGCACATAAGAATTTGAATCATTTTTGGGTCTTCTAATGCTTATACGAGTTATCCTTGAGAAAAGACAGCCAATTCAAGATTTATGGTGTAATGCGGCGATGTTAAAGGATCCCGTTTTCACCGCTACAATGGCATTACACCGATTCTTAGCAATTTTGCGATTTCTCCGGTTCGACGATAACACCACCCGAGAAGAAAAAAAATCGCAAGACAAAATGGCACATATTCGTGATATTTTTTAAGGTTTCGTATAAATTGTCAGCGAGCTATTTTACCACACGAACTGTCGACGAACAACTTGTTACATTTCGTGGAAAGTGTCCTTTCAGGCAGTATATCAAATCCAAACCAGGTCGATATGGCATTAAAATTTGGGCAACCAAGGTCCCAGAGTTGTGAAGGATTTGGTATCTCCATGGTACAATAGTGGTCGCGGTGGACAACTTTTTTACTGATTGTCGGTTGGCAGAAGAGCTTGTTGGAACCATGCGTAAAAGCAGACTTGATGTTCCGGGTTGTTTTATAACTACAAAGGGAAAGAAGAGCACTCATCTATGTTTGCCTTCATCGATAATATGACATTGGCTTCTTATATACCTAAGAAGAATAGGTGTGTAGTTTTACATTCATCACAACATCACGACAACAAGATGAGCGTTCTGCCTGAAGAAAATAAAAACTAAAAATAAAATAAAAGGAGGCGTTGATACTATGGACAAACTGCTACGAGAATATTCTTGTTCTCGTGGTACTAGAACTAGGAGATGGTCAATGAAAATATTTTTCAACATTATTGATATATATATATATATATATATATATATATATATATATATATATATGTTAATTTTCAGAATTTCGCGAGTGCTGGATATGAAGTTGATGTTCTTCCGGGCTTGGTCTCGCGTAGATTCACCTCCATAGTCCTTAAAAGAACCGATGTTGAAATGACGTTTCGGCATAATCTCATCTGCCATTTTCAAATCTTCGTGTTCTGCTCCTGGTAACGCGTTCAGTTCGAGTTACCAGGAACAGAACACAACCTGGGCAATTTGTCGAAATCATGGAAAGAATTATGCACACAAGAATTGGAAGCCTTTTTGGGTCTTCTAATCCTTATAGGAGTTATCCCTGAGAAAAGACAGCCAATTCAAGATTTATGGTGTAATGCGGCGATGGTAAAGGATCCCGTTTTCACCGCTACAATGGCATTACACCGATTCTTAGCAATTTTGCGATTTCTCCGGTTCGACGATAAAACCACCCGAGAAGAAAAAAAATCGCAAGACAAAATGGCACATATTCGTGATATTTTTTAAGGTTTCGTATAAATTGTCAGCGAGCTATTTTACCACACGAACTGTCGACGAACAACTTGTTACATTTCGTGGAAAGTGTTCTTTCAGGCAGTATATCAAATCCAAACCAGGTCGATATGGCATTAAAATTTGGGCAACCAAGGTCCCAGAGTTGTGAAGGATTTGGTATCTCCATGGTACAATAGTGGTCGCGGTGGACAACTTTTTTACTGATTGTCGGTTGGCAGAAGAGCTTGTTGGAACCATGCGTAAAAGCAGACTTGATGTTCCGGGTTGTTTTATAACTACAAAGGGAAAGAAGAGCACTCATCTATGTTTGCCTTCACCGATAATATGACATTGACTTCTTATATACCTATATACCTAAGAAGAATAGGTGTGTAGTTTTACATTCATCACAACATCACGACAACAACATGAGTGTTCTGCCTGAAGAAAATAAAAAACCAGAAATAAAATAAAAGGAGGCGTTGATACTATGGACAAACTGCTACGAGAATATTCTTGTTCTCGTGGTACTAGGAGATGGTCAATGAAAATATTTTCAACATTATTGATATTGTTGCTTTGAATACGTATAAAATTTGGAAATCGATGAATAAAGCAAATGCAAATGAGACACGTTATCGGCACAAATTTCTTCTTGCACTTGGAAAAGAACTTGTCCTTCCATGGATGTCAAGACGTGCTGAAAATCCCATTGGACTGCAAAGGTATAAAAAAAATTCAATGTAATATACAAGAAGTGCAGATTATTTTATTTTAGGTCAACTCTGACTGCTATGGAAGACTTTGGCGTCTATCCACCAAAGACAGAAACCCTAAATGTCCAACAAAATGTTCGAAACCGTGGACGCTGTGCTTACTGTTCCACAAATTTGGATAGAAAGACAGACCACAAATGTGAAGTTTGTCATAAATGGATCTGCAAATATGATATGATTAAACACGTGACAAAAAAATGCAATTTGTGTAATTAAGACGTACTCATAATCATATTTAAGGGAGTTTTGTGTTTAGCTGTTTTTTTAACATTCCTACGGTACTTTGTAACACCCTATATATATGAAGGTAGTTTACGTAATAAAGGCTTTCGCAGTGTCCGTTAGCTGTCAGTCGGACATGGGGCGGCTCGTGATTTGATTAACACCAAATGATCCTATATTTTTTACAAGCACAGATAATGAACTTAAATCTAAAATACTTGGCTTATATAGAATAAGTCCGTATACTAATAATAACAATAACAACATATAAATGTTAACAAACAAAACAGGATTCCTACGTAGTTCCCCCAGACGATTAGTCAGGTCGGTGGAAGGGTCTCTTGAGTACCGGGATATCTGTGGATTAAAATCGTTAACGTAGTGCACCGAGTTTTACCGTAGTAATTCCCCTTGGTTTACTTTATATAATTAATTGAAACCTCCAATAATTACATGCTCACGCAAATTAATCCTTTAAAGTAGTAAAGTAGTAAAAAACCTACTCACTAAAATAATAATGTTTTATTCTCAAAATGAAAATAACCAATACTATTTTTGTACTTTAAATCCTTCGAACTGTATATATATAT
This sequence comes from Vesta saturnalis, assembly GCA_036346205.1. Taxonomy (NCBI): domain Eukaryota; kingdom Metazoa; phylum Arthropoda; class Insecta; order Coleoptera; family Lampyridae; genus Vesta; species Vesta saturnalis. The sequence continues at coordinate 239,530 of JARFJB010000390.1, forward strand.
ATATATATATATATATATATATATATATATATATTTATAATATAAACGATACAACTATTCTGGGAATTTAACAAAAGGAGTAACACTTTTATGAGCACAATGCCTAGTGTGATGATATGGTTTAGGTGTTAATTATACATAAAAGAAAAAATATAGTGATCATAGGATTATTATAAGTTTTTGTTATGAACGAATAAGTTCAAAGGTAAATATGTAATTAAAAATTATTATTAATTTTATTAAATACATAAATAAAAAGTTTACCTCGAGTAGGATTTGAACCTACGACCTGTACTTTGCTAGAGTTTCTGGCACGTGTAATTAAACATGAATGTGCTAAAGTATAATTTATGAGTTAATAATAATAAATAAATAATTATATATGTGATTATACATTAGATAGAAGTATACATAAATCTAGTTTAACAGTTACATTATTTGAATTAAAGTTATTTAAGAAAATTTTCATATTTTAAATTTCTGGAAATAAGTGAAAGTCTGACGGAGCTAGATCTGGTGAATAAGGGGGATGCGGAAACAAATCATCCTTCAGTTCATCAATTTTGCCATCACTGTAACACTTGTGTGGGTCTTTGCATTATCCTGGTGCAATATGATTTTCTTGTGAGCTAAACCTAGTCTTTTTTGTCGAATAATTTGGTTTAATTTGTCCAACAGGTTAGTATAATAAACCCCAGTTATGGTTTGCCCTTTAGGTAAATAGTCTACCATTAAAATCCCTTTGGCATCCCAGAATACAGAAGCCATCCCCGTACTGACTGATTTGACACACAAGGCTTTCTTCGGAGGTGGGCAATCATGTTCAATCCACTGTTTTGATTGCCGTTTTGTCTCAGGGGTATAATGATGAACCCAAGTTTCGTCAGTGGTTATCAATCGCCTCATAAAATCAGTCGGATTTGCTCGAAAACGATCCAGGCATTCTTGCGATATTTCCATTCGGACACGTTCTTGGTCTAGGGTGAGCAAACGCGGCACCCATCTCGCAGAAAGCTTTTTCATATCCAATTCTTGAGTTATGGTATTATGTACCCGTTATTTTGAGATGTTTACGATGTTAGCTATCTCACTTAACTTCAATCGCCGATCTTCTAAGATCATGGTATGGATTTGGCTCACCATTTCCGGAGTAGTGACACTTTTAGGGCGTCCCGAGTGGTGTTCGTCTTTTATGCTCGTACGACCACGATTAAATGCAGCCAACCAATTCTTTACCGTGGCATATGATGGTGCACTTTCACCCAAATGTTGTATAACACTTCGGAAGTCCTTCGTTCAAGCAGTGCACAACTTATTTATGCCATGTCGAGGTGAGTTTGGTGCCAATTTATTTTTTGGGGTCATAGATTCCAGTTATGAACTTAGTTTTCCCCTAGAAAATAGAATAAATTAGTTATAAGAATTTCGTCATTTGACAGTTGGAAAATGACTATTTTTGAAAATAGTTGATCTCCAAAGTATAGCAACTGAGGTGTCATTTTAAAGAGTTTTTTGGGTAAAATTTAATGATAGCTATATTTTTAAGATATCTATTAGTCTTAAAAAAATATTTGATAATTTAGGTTTCTAACATAACAGTAAATTAATGCACCAACGACGATTCAGCAGTCAGTGTTGGTGATTTTCCAATTTTAACCAATCAAAAATTTCAATTTTATAAAAAAAATGACACAATTTGAAATTTTTCTAGTTAGTAGAAATAAAAAAAGAAGAGGAGAATTTGTTTTGGGGATAGAAAAAATTATGATAAGAAAATTTTATGCTTTTTAAGCTAATTTTAAGCTTTCCAGACTACAATGAATAGAAAAGACACTGAAAGTGAAGAAAGCTTTGTTTATGATATCTAGGTTATGTCGTACAAATTACAAGTAATTTTTGTTTGTAAAGAATTCGAGGCAGAATATGCACCAGTTCAGTAACATGGAATTCAGCACTAACACTTTCACTAACCTTACATATAAAGATGGCGTTACTTGCGTTGAATGTGATGTAATAGAAAATCCTTGAAGTGTTCATTTGTAAACTAAATAAAAAAATGCTTGATGCACTTGTCAGAAGCTAATTCTCTTGAACCCTATCCCCTGTAAATGCTAACCGAGGTAAATATATAATTTGAAATAGCACATACATTTAAAATTAAGTTATAAATAAATTAATAATTAATAAGAAATCATCTCAACAGATATCGGTCACTAGGTCATTCTCTTAAAACATTGGCTTTAAAATGAATATTTCTCCGATTTAATAAACGGAGACTTCTGGTTTTGCAATGTTTCTTTTTATTAAATAGAAATGCAACAGGACGTGGCTCGTAAATTCGAATATAGATGAACGTGTTATTCTCGGGTTTCCTTTTCAACGCTTTTACTAAATATGATATTCTCGTAATTTTTAAAATAGCGTACAAAACATTTATTTTCCATGCGATGGATTTTATTGCTCAATGGAAAAGATGTTACAAAAGGAATGCTTTTTATGGAGAATTAAATCGGATTCTTAAGAGACAAATTTGATTTAATGTTTAATTAATTTATTTTCTTTCAGAAAACGGCTTGTCATTACGTTGATGTTAGGGTTACGGATACACTAATGTCAGTATTCATGACGGATTGTCAGGATTTATAACGGTTTTACAGGAAAATCTGGCTGGATGTAGGTTTGGGACGATTATTTAATGGATCAAATATCTGCAGGTTTTACTGGACTTTCCATCTCGGTGTTGTAAGTGTTCAGGTATTGTGTTTTAGGAAGGACTACTTAACCAAACGGGCATACGCTCCATTGGTTAAGTAGAAGGATACTAGATCGAACAGGTCTACGCCTTTGGGACAAGCGAAGGTGAAAGAATCACCTTTACAGGTATACGCCTTAGGGGATAATCCCTTTAGGAAACCTCAATACTTTTCAGGACTATTGCTAAAAGCAAATAGGAGCATTTTGTGTACAGGATATTTGTTTTCCGCGGGCTTACGCTTCAAGGAAGTGTAATTTATCAGGTATTGTGGTGTTCTTTACAAACCAGATCGATTTATAATCTACCAAAGGTAGAAAAGAAATCTTTCTAACGGGAAACTGATCGGATAGAAAATTGTATAGCTTGCCCCAGTGGACCGGCAGGAAAAATTTGGAGCGAATACAAATTTCCAGGTGACTAAGAAATTGTCGTTTTAAATTATGCTGCCGTCTCTTCTTAGCCTAGATGTCTGCAAGCAAAAAGTTATAATGTATAAAATGCAATATTGTAAATAACATTTAACATAAATATAACAAGTGATACATCAAAATTAGGAAACTTTGCGCTCTTTTCAAAAACCCCAAAATATAGAAGGCGGTTCGTTTGAAAAAATGTAGTTTAGGGTCGTATAAAAAAACAAACACCCTGTATAGAAACTATCTATCGTGGTGGATTCTATGTAAAAAAGTGCTCTAAGAACGATTTTGCCAAAATCAATTATCTTTAATAATAATAAGGGCATTAAAGAAATCGATTAAATTCCAGAAAAATCCTCTAGCGGCCAAACGACTAGGGATAACTGAATTATATTTGCGCCAGTGATTTTCTCATTAAATTAGAGCTCCAGGTACCTAGGTCCATTTTGTTCTATCTCTTAAAATACAGGGTGTTTCGATAAAAAGTGCCCAATTTGGACCACCCGGTACAATTGTAGTAACCTACTTTTTCATCATGTTGAGATACTTTAAACATAGGTAGTAGATGCTTAATTATTTTCACATTATGACCTTTTGGCGATAGATCTCCAAAGTTGGCAAATAACTCAACACGACGCAAAAATAAGTTACCGGTTACTGTAGTTTCTTTGAGTACATTAAAATATAAAATTGAAATACACAATACTCCTTCACCAAAATTCATAAATTTAATTAATTGTTTTAAACGTATATGACGCGATTCCATCTTACAGCGGACTTAGATTTAAAATAATATTCAGATTGTAAGTAGTATGCCAAGTATGACTGCCAAGATGACGTATTAAAGCGTTTTTCCATTCTGTAGCATATTGGTGACATTTGTAATTAGTAGCTGAAGTGTGTTTTAATTGATGGTTTTTTAAATTGCGCTTCACTTTTGATGAATAATCACATTGATCATATTTGTAATTACTAGTTAAGGTGTGTTTTAACTGACGTTGTTTTAAATATGCTATCAATTTTGATGAATAATCACAATGATCACATTTGTAACTAGTAGTTGAAGTGTGTATTCGTTGATGTTGTTTTAAATTATTCTTCAATTTTGTTGAATAATCACATTGATTGCATTTGTAATTAGCAACAGAAACTATTGGTCTGTTCTGTTATGCATGTTTGGTTTGTTGATATTTATGAGACCGTATAGTTTTGGCGGTTGTGGGTACTTGTTTAAAATTTGTTATTTCTCTAAATCTCTGACTTTGCAGTTTTGTAAACTTTGTTTAGCGTCTTTTTCAAATTTGTATTTGTATTTTAAAATTTCAAAATTTTCGTTAATTATAAAATCATAAACTTTCTGCGTATAATCCCTATATTTTGAAAAAAATACTAAAACGTTATATCTTTAAATCTGCAAAGTAGATACTGCAGTTTTGTAAACAAATTAGGTGTTTTAGAAGCATTCGAAATGTATAAACATAAACAGAAACAGAAATTATCTTTAATAAACGAACAGGTTGATCTTGTAGACTGACGTTTAATAAATATTTCAAATATAAAATTATAGTTTTCATCAGGTTTGCTATTTTACCTTAATGATCTGTTACCATAACTATTATTTTACTTATGTATTTTCTATCGATAATGATGCAAATTTTATTGAAACGCGAAGAGAATTAAATAATTACATAAAATAGATTGTGGAATTAAATTGTATTTAAAAACATTAGCGCTATTGAATATGAAATTCCACAAACTAAGGTTAAGGCATATAAATTTAATCAACACATTATTGTTTGTTTTGGTGGTTGACATGTTGACAACATTGCCATTGTCACACGGTGTAAGATAACACCGTGTATTATTACTAGTAAAAGTAGGTATCCACCAATCGTAACAAATGTGAGTATAAGTTACAAACATCAAAAGAGGAAATGTTCAGTTTGATAAAGTGAAACGTTATAAAGTCCTGGCAATCCTAAAAGCGTTGCACGTGACATATGACGTAAAAGCAGTACCAATGTAATACTAATATTTAGGATTGTTATTAAAGGAAATATTCTAGGGTAAAATAATTCTACATGTTGGCAGCATCATAAATAAAATTACAATGTTGCAACCATTTATTGTCGTTTATTATTGTGTTTGTTAGTTCCATTTCGTATTTTATTCTATGTCGTACATTGTAGTTATCAAAATACCGAACAGTTCGTGGACAAAAGGTGCTATTCAAGATTGGTTGCCGGAACAAAAAATTCCATTTAACGTGCACTTTTTAAAAACCAAATTATTACAAGTAGTTGCCGAGTACGTATAAAGTATTATAATATTATTAAATCACTTTATGTATAATTGTAGAAACAAACCACCAAAACTATTTGTTGCAGATCAGCTGGCGAAAAAGTATGGCCATAAAGTACTTCGACTTCCTCCCTATCCTTGCATGTTTGACCTGATTGAACATATATGGGGAATCACAAAATCATATTATAATAAACACATAGGTAGAGATGGAAAATCAGTTGAATATTGCTTAAATATGTGGCAAGAAGCATTAGCGCAAGTGACACCAGAAGGTCTTTTTCAGCAGTGGTGGGATCGTGAAATAAGGTTCTATCATGGTGATATTGCACCTATAATAATTCGTATAAATCAAAATGAATCAGATAGCGATTACGAAGGTATTAGTGATTAAGTAATTGACCATAGTGTGAATTATTTCTTTTCATCGGCTGGGCATTCTAATAGTTATTTAAGGAATTTACTGTGAATTGTACCCAACTTGTTTTAGTGCAATTTGTTTTAATTAGTTGTACAGTGTGTTAAAATGATACCTATTTGTAGTTGTTATAAGTCGGAAATGTTAAATTTACTTTTTTTATAAATTGGACTTGTCTCGTAAATAATTAACAAAGAAATAAATAATTGCTCTATTTTAGTTTTACATATTTAGCACGTTAGCGCCATGTACGCACCGATTGTCATTCTCGGACCAAATCAAGTAGTGTGACCACCGGTGGTAATAAAAAAAAAATCGATCATGCCCACCGGTAGTCTCTGCAACCTCTTTGAAAATTAAGATGTCCATTAGTACGTGGGCAGGTGGGGCTTAACATGTTACAAATGCACACGAATACTTTCCACTGATACGTTTAGTCCCTTTGTTGTAACTGTATTTGTCACTCACATAACGATAATTTCAGATTAAACAAACAATTAAGAACCTTTTAACTGCTCAAGCTTTTTATTTCTTGGATGCATTTTGTGAGCACAATTTTAAGTAAGCTGAAATTAATTTAGGAGTCACTATTTTCTGAAACTTTAACATGTGTAAATGGATTCATCCCTTAATACACAAATAAACTAAGAAAGCAATTACGCTTATCCTAAAGGAACTGCAAAGAACCATAACCTAAAATAACATAATCTATATGACAACACTGTTGACATTTTATTATACTGGTGACGTGCAACGCTTTTTGCTTTGCCCGAACTTTAAAACCCACTTGGATTTCATAACCGACTTATTATAACACCAAAATAGAAAAACCGCTCATTACATGAAATAATGACTAGCATTGATCCCTAAATTCATCAATTACTTTTTCTATATTAATTACAAGCCCCCCCCCCCCCGCCTCAGCATAATTACCACGGATCGCCACTGTAACATTCAAAATCAGCTGATGACAAAAGCATATTTTTCAATATACAGCTCTACCAAGCAAACAAAAACCCCGGAAAATATGTGAACTAAATTAAAAAATTTATAGCGGTAAAGCGTTCGTCCAATTACCATTAAGAAGTCCCCGACCGTACATTCGCAAACGCAAACAATTGACATTTGTCATATGCATTTTGCATTGGCAGGTTATTTTCGCATTTCTTGAGTATTTATTGTCGATTAGTCTTTATAAAAAGTCTTTTTCAAGGCTCTTTTTACTGATTTGTGAGAGAAGCGGTATGTATTGTGCACATGTATCTTTTAGTATAAAGCTTTAAATAATAAAACGATTATAGAGTTCATAACCTTAAAACAGTAAGCATGCTTTTTTAAATATCAATTTACATCGATTTTTTAATATTTAGAGTAATGTACGATTTTGAAATATGTGGATCGTCAGATGAAAGCAGTGAGGAAGAAGTTGATTAATTTGATAGCCCATAGAAAACCATTTTTAATTTTGCAGTTACAAGTTAATAATAATAAACGATATGTGCTTATTTTTCCATAAAATCTTGGACATTATTTTAAATTTTAATTATTCATATGTGTTTTGTTTCTATTGTGAATAACATTACACTTTATTTATGTGAATGTTTTAAATGCTATTATTTATTTACACTTATGATGAAACTGTAGAAAGGTTGTCATTTCAAGTAAATACAAGTTAATCAGGTAAAGAGGAAGAAAGTGCTGTAGAAGAATCATTGTAATTTATTACTCACTTTATATCAGAATGATGTTTTTTCAAGTATTTTACAAATGTTTACAAAACTAAAAATTGTGTAAATTATTTGTAGAAAATGTTACAACTTCAAAACCATCTTATTTGTACTTAATAAATAGTTAAACGTTTTTGGTAATTAATTCAATAACATTTGATGTACCTAACATAAAATAAATAAATTTGTTCACAGAATTTTGAATAAGCAATCCATACATTTGATTTAAATTTGCCACCTTAATACTTTTTGTATGGAATGTACCTGTTGAAAAACAGCTCCCTCAGGTACGCCCTCTCAGGGCTTTTGTTTGCTTGGTTGAACTGTACTCTTTTTAGTTTTTTTTTAAACAAAACGTTTACGCCAGGGATCAGGGAGAAGAAGATTGGAAGCGTTGCGACTGTAAATTAACTAGCGCTATCTTTAGTCTTAAATGTTAACTACATAGAGGCACTGGCTCGATCGCGTAGTGTTGGCGCCTGCATACCTCATAGATAAATAATTATTTCATTGCGTTCGTTACCTGTCGTTGTCATCGCCATTGTTTTTAGTGTGTTTTTTGCTATTATTGTTAGGTACGTTCTATTTTTATTTTTGGACTGCATATTTTATCATTTGTCATTAGAACGTTATTAGTTTAGTTTTATACAACTGACTATTACAAGTTGACATTATGAGTCGTGGATCCTACTGTATTAGTAGGTCCTGTTTTATGAATAAATTTGCTAATCCAGGGCCCTATTGCATGATAAAGTACAAGCTAATAATATTAGTATCACTTGTAACTTGTATATTTTTATTGCATGTTAATTCTACTAGTTCAAAAGTACAAGTAAATTTTACAAGTTATTAGTGAATAATATTAGTGTTTTGTTGCATCATAACCAGAGAAAAGATAATTACAAGTTACAACTAATAGATTTTTCTACAAGTTAGAAGAGGTACTAATTTCAAAGTACAAGTAATAATTTTTGTTTACTATGACAATGTTATTTAATGCGCTCATTTCTTCTGATGAAGAAGATATTGTTGTTGAAAATGTCAGATGTAGGAAGGTATACAAACCAAGAATTAATATGATGCTGATTTTTATGAAATGTTTTGCATGGCTCCTGCTGCAGCAGAAGGTATCATTCAAACTATAGGTTATGATCTAGCTTTCCATAACAAAGGAGGTGCCCTTACTCCCCAACAACAGCTATGTTTGACTCTGCATTGGCTAGGAACAGGGTGCCAATATCACTCTATTGCTTTGAGCCATGGTGTACACAAATCTACTGTTGCACGTACAATCCGAAGGGTTGTCAATGTTGTAAACAGAAGGCTTTTTCAGCAGATAGTGTCATGGCCTGAAAACATAGATGATGAAGTTGACAGATTTTATCAAATAGCCAACTTCCCTAGTGTGATCGGCATTATTGATGGAAGCCTTATTCCAATAGATGCACCTACAGTAAATGAAGAGCTATTTGTTGACAGAAAAGGAAAGCATTCACTAAACTGCATGTTTGTTTGTGGATCAAGGTACCAATTTGTTTATGTCAGTTCCAATTGGCCAGGCAGTGTGCATGACGCCAGGGTCCTTAGAAATAGCACAGATATACATGTGTGTATATCTGTGGAAATAGTAACCTTCATAGAAGAATGGAAGGTGGAAATCTATTCCCAAATGGTGTTCTTCTTGGTGACTCTGGCTATCCCCTCAAAGTATGGCTCATGACACCACTGCATAACGATCCAAATAGTGATGGAGAGAGAAGATACAACCGACGCCTGAAAACAACCCGACAGCTTGTGGAGTGTGCTCTAGGCATTCTGAAGGAAAAGTTTCCCTGTTTAAATCATTTGAGGGTGGAGCCTGTTTTTGCAGCTAATATTGTGAAATGCTGTACTGTTCTTTGCAACATCGCAAGGCAAAATGAAGACGCCCCTCCAGTGATAAATCAAGCCATTCCTTATGAAGAACCACTGGCAGATGACGTAATATATGGAGAGCGCCCACAAAATGCTGCACAACAAAGACAACAACAAATCATACATGGTATGATGTAGGTGAAAGTGTGATATTAGTTTTATTTTTTGTTGTTCAATTCGTATAAATATCATTTTCATAAATTTATTCCATCATTCATTTATGGATAGCTGTATGGACTGAACATAGAACTATTAATCCTATTTCACATAATTAAATATTTATATCTCACACCTTTGTTAACCTTCATTGTTCATTGAATGAAATACTCATTAAATAAACTTATTTAACCTTTGAAAATGTGTAATATTTTCAAAAAACAAACATGTTGAGATATACAACGCTTAAAACTAAGTACTATAAATCTATTCATCGTTAGAGGGGGAGTTATTTTCAATAACATAATAGTTCACATTAGGTTTTAAATGTTCTGTGAATTTTGATGTAGGTAGCCCTAATTCTAGTTCATGTTTTAATATTTTCAAATTAGTTAGGTGAATTTCCCACTCCTTATTTTGAATGACCAGCTCCTTGAGTCTGATTTCTTTTTGCATGAGCTCAACGGTTAGTGCAAGTTTTTTATTATGTAAACCACTGATGGAAGTAGCAACTGATGCTTTAGGTGGATGACTAACTGAAACAAAAAATAAATTGAATATAGTATAGCACTGCCCTTCGGGCTATTAATGGATGATCCTTTCTGAAGATCAGTAGACCTCGGTTAGTAACAAAGACTACACTCATCACAATCACCCTCGCTTCATGTTGGCCTTAAAATACCCAATAAGGTGGTCGGCATCTTATAATTGTAATTGGTAAATAGTGTGATTTAGACATATCACAAGGTAGTTCTTTTCAATTCTAAATTGTAATCTAAAGGCCTTCACCAGCATTAACAAAAAAGGCGGTGTTTTTATACTACTGTATAAACTATGTAAAGGTAATAAAATATTATATTTTTATGAAAAATATGTTGAATTATGGCAAACTATAACAGAAATAGGCATTAAGTATAGGTCTATTGAAATTGTGTTAAATTACTAGATTTATTAAAAGTATTTTATTACAACTTACTTTGTTCACAAAGCACCGGGGAAACTTCTACTGCAGTACATGGCGTATCTTCTACATGGTTATCTACCACTTCATTTGTAGCGCTTGGTGTTTCTATTAACTCTGTAGTTAATGTTTCAGGCGTCTCATTATCAGAGTCACCCATACTCTCTTTGACGCCAAGGCCCTTAATAACTGGAGAGTCTTTCCCTATTATATCAAATACCATCATGTCTACATCAGTAATCTTGGTATCTGACCCTCCTGCTCCTCAGGTTTTTCTTGATTTGTCTTTTTTTTCCTGTAATTAAGTTAAATTTGTTACTTAACAGTTTTCAATTAAATAAAAAATTAATATTTCACTGGTAATTAGGTAATTTCATACTAAATATAAAAACATTTGTTCATGAAATACTTACTTGCTGTTTTCCGCACATTTGTCCACCATACATCTCGAATGTATGTCCAATCTGTTTCATTTTTCATAACTCCAATGGACTTCACATACTCGACAACTTTTATCCATGCTTTACTTCTCGTTTCCTTAGTTAGGGTGGAGGAAAATGGACCAAATAATACTCGTTTGTTTTCTAATATTTTATTTAAAATACATAATTTCAACTTCCTCTGCTCGGCTCTTTTAGGTATTTTCACATTAGTAGACATAATAACTAATAATAATTATAATTTTTTAAAGTACCTTAATGTGACTAATGCTATTTAGACTACTATAATTACTTTACATAACCTCAAAGCTTCATTACAATTTACAAACATAAACAAATTGATCAGCTGACTTGTAGTTTTGTGTGAATCACTAATAATATGAGTACCAATATTATTAGGAACGTTAAATTTATCATGCAACACAAATTATTAGTACTTGTAATTTTCTAACTTGTAACTTGTAAAATATTACTCATATTATTAGTAACATCATGCAATAGGGTCCAGATGTGGCGTTTTTCAATCTGCCAAAAGACCCTTTGCTGTAAGTATGAATATCTACAAATGATTATGCTATTAAATATATACGATCTTAACTTCAGAGCTAAGTAATGGATTGAACAGATAGGCAGGAATGATTTACAGCATAACAATAAATACTTAACATCTCACTACCAAATTTGCAGTATGCATCTTACTTCTGAGCAGTTTAAGAAGACATATCCAAGAATAATTCTTAAACCAGGATCTGCACCCTCAATTAATACAAATGTATCACCTGTAAATGTTATGAATGAACATTGTTATTGTAGACCAATTGAGAGAAACAATATTGAAAATTGCCAGGAGGAGATTTCAAAATCTGATGATTCTATTAATTCTTCAAATGATAATGAGGTGGGTAGGTTTGTTATCTTTCATTTAATAGTTTGAAGTAATTATATTAATGTTTGTAAATGTAGTTTGGAAAGAAAATATGTCATGCTACGGAGGACAGGGAACAGATGGTGGAGATGCAAGATTCGGTAACAGAAAAAAATCATGTTAAACTGATGAATTCAATTACGTACTGTAATGGTTAGTGTCCAAATTAACTTGAATTATTGTATTAAAAAATGTAATTTTTCTAGGCTCAGAAGTAAGTAATGAACTTGTACCAAATTATGTTCCAAGAACACCTGTAAAGAAATGACGAATAACTAAACAGTACACCCCTAAAACAAAAAAGAAAATTGCACAGTTGAAGGTTGAGAACAACAAAGTTAAGTGCAAGTTATTTAGGCAGAAAAAACGTTCGACATGTTTTTGTTCTGTGACCACAAAAGGGAAAAGTTCAATAAAATCAAGATTATGTTATTTAATTAAAGATTCTAAGCATTTTCTGGCAAAAGATGCACATACATTATTCACAAATCAATTGAAATCAGCATTTGTTAGCAAGTATACTCGAAGATACACTGAAGATATGAAGCAGTTGTGTATGAATTGGTATTATTCATCACCAAAAGTTTACAGAAAGGCCTCTTTAGCACTGAATTTACCTACACCTCGAAGTATAAGGAACTGGCAGTCTTTTCTACAAATAGAACCAGGTGTAAATAGTGCTGTCCTCCACTAAATAAAAAGCCATTTACTTCAGTCTACAAATAATTCACTGAAATTAGCATCTTTATTATTCGATGAAATCAGTATAAAAGAAGAAATACAATATGATATAGTAACAGATAAAATAATTGGTGTTGTAGATGATGGTCAGAATCGTACAAATGGAACAGCAAAATCAGTTTTAGTATGTATGGCAACAGGCATTACACATACTTGGAAACATGTCCTTGGGTACTGGATTTTAGGTGCCAAACAGTCTCGTATTCATATACAGAATATTGTGTTGAATTGCATTGATGCTGCTATTGAAACAGGATTAGTGGTAAAAACCATTATTTGTGACCAAGGCCCCCATAATCAAGGACTAGCCAGGGAATTAAAGGTATCGAAAGAGAAGCGTTACTTTTTCCACAATAACGAAAAAATTTATTTTATTTATGATGTGTCTCTCCTAATCAAATCTCTTAGATACAACTTTTCTAAATACGATTTAATGTGGGATGGGAAAATTGTTAGCTGGAAGTACATCAAAACAGCTGTGGAATCACGACATCCAATCCGTCTGCGATTGCTACCTAAAATTGGATACTATCATCTTAATGTAAACAATTTCAGCAGCATGAAAGTGAAGTATACAACACAAATTTTTAGCGATTCCATGAGCGTGGCTCTTTTGGTTATGAATCATCTTCAAATTTTGGAACAGGGTTCTGAAGCTACTGTTTTTGATTGTCTGAACAGTATTCAGTTAAAAACAAACAAGATTAAAATGAGATACGCGATATCGGAACATTCTCCTCATGTGAATTACATGAAAAATATTTATAAAATATTTGAAAATGCTACCTTTATAGGAGCTAGAAGATTTAGACCTCCTTGCCTAAATGGATGGCAAATTACCATCAATAGTGTGCTGTTACTATCAAGTGAGCTAAGAGAAGAGTATGGAATTACTAGTTTATTAACTCGCCACCTCAATCAGGATGCGCTTATAAATTTGTTTTCGGTTATTAGGCAGCAACATGGTTCCTGTAAAAACCCAAGTGCTCGACAATTTCAAAATGGACTTAAGCGTATCTACATTACTAGCATTTCCAAATTGTCTAGGAATTCTAATTGTGAGTCAGATTACAATGTAATGTTGACTAGTTTAAAAAACATGTCAACATATCAAAATAAATTTTATGCTGAAAATTGTATGACATGTGATGTATCTTATAAGCAAACTACATCTAATTTGGAAACAACATCTATCACAGAAACTAAAATTATTGAATTACTTGAAAGTGTATCAACCTTACGACGAAAATGCTATTTATTACGTTTCAGGTTATGTTTGTCGAAAATTTTTAAAATTACACAATTGTGATATATGTAAATCTACAATTTTAGTCCAAGATAAACTTCTTGTTGGAGAACATCAACTCTTTACCTATTTCCGGCAAAATGATGCTCTAGAATATATTAAAGAAGGGTTATTGTTTCGTTCCAATGAAGTATATCAATTACTAATAATAATTGAACTAATCCATAATGACAACTTCAACACTTTATTAAAAAGTAAGTCCTTAACTGAAGAATTTATAAATATCATTCAAAAGTTATCTATTCTCCCTGCAATTAAATTATGTAATGAGGAAAAACTTATTTTATTTGTAAAAACTTTTGTAAAAATGAGAAATCATTGGGCAGCTCGTTTAGAAAATAAGAAAAGAACTAGTAAAGTAGCTAGTAATAATAAAAAATTAAGAAACATTTGTAATGAATGAATTATTGTGTTCTATTCACGAATGTATATTTTGTTAACTAACAAATTTTTTATACGATCAATTGTTGGAAATTTTTTTTTAGTTTAATCTCATTGTGTATTGTAAAAAATAGACTTAGATTTCAGTTCGCACATTGTTTTAATTCGTTATATTCTGTTATTAAATATAACATGTGATAAGATTAATCAATTATATTTTCTTAAGAAACCGAAGCTGCACATTAAACTCTCACTGTCGTTTAAACTGCAGCTCAGTTTCAGTTCGAAAATGTAATCGATAATAATCTTACCACTTGTTATGTTACTTACGATAATAAATGCATTATATTTACACAATACATATTTTTTAAATGTTGCTTTGTCTAAATAATCAATGCTGGCCATAGTTAGTTCTTCGGTAAAAACTACAGATTAATAGATTAAGGTAGAGAAATGACACGTTTTTGAATTTACCGCCATATTACGTTTCAGAAATCGACTAGAACGCCAAATACGAGTCAAATGTTAACTATATCGTTAAATATGGGTCGCCTTTATGTACAGGTTATTTATGGATGTTTCCAATCTTCTTCTCCCTGGTCACTGTTTTACGCAATATGCAAGGAAACTGTACGGATCCCTGCTCGTGTTGTGTAAAAGTTTTGTATAAATGTTTTATACGCGTTTTAAAACCAAATTAATATAAGTAAACGGTTTAATAACCTTGTGAATAGTTGGAGATGTCAGCTAAAGTTAGTAAAAATATAATTAAAGTAAAACCAAAAGAAGAAGGAAGAATTGATTTATTCCCTATCCAACAAGGACAAGTCATTATAAATAATGATATAAAACAAGAAATTCATGTGGCTTATAATGACATGAATTGCGAATTTGCCAACACGATTAATATTAAACAAGAGAATGATTCTTATTCGATTAATAATATTCATACAACTGAAGTAGATTCTAACGTAAAACAAGCTTCACCTTTATTATACAAGTGCAATGTATGTCCTTATTCGACAAAATTGACTTGCAGTTTCAAACGCCATCTATTAGTACACACTTCAAGTATTAATTACAAATGTGATCAATGTGATTATTCATCAAAATGGAAGGGAAGTTTAAAACAACATCTATTAATACACAGTTCAACTACTAATTACATCTGCGATCAATGTAATTATTCATCAAAAGTGCAGCGCAATTTAAAAAACCATCTATTAAAACACACTTCAACTACTACTTATAAATGTGACCAATGTGATTATTCATCAAAATGGAAGGGATGTTTCAAACAACATCAGTTAAGGCACACTTCAATTACTAATTACGACTGTGATCAATGTGATTATTCGTCAAAATTGAAGAATAATTTAAAACAACATCTATTAATTCACAGTTCAACTACTAATTACATCTGCGATCAATGTAATTATTCATCAAAAGTGAAGCGCAATTTAAAAATCCATCTATTAAAACACACTTCAACTACAACTTATAAATGTGACCAATGTAATTATTCATCAGTATTTCAGCAAAATTTAAAAGAACATGTATTAATACACAGTACTATTAATTACATCTGTGATCAATGTGATTATTCATCAAACGTAAAGCGCAATTTAAAAAACCATCTTTTAGAACACACTTCAACCACTAATTATAAATGTGACCAATGTAATTATTCATTAAAATCGAAGAGCAGTTTAAAACAACATCAATTAAGACACACTTCAAGTGGTTACAAATGCAATCAATGTGATTATTCATCAAAATGGAAGTGCAGTTTCAAAAGACATCAACTATTACACACCTCAAATTGCAGTTACAAATGTGATCAATGTGATTATTCATCAAAATTTGAGTTATATTTAGAGAAACATCAATTAATACATACTTCAACTACTACTTACAAATGTGATCAATGTGATTATACATCGAAAGTGAAGGGATATTTAAAACAACATCAATTAACTCATTCTACAAATACTTCCTACAAATGTGAACGATGTGATTATTCTTCAAAACTGAAGAGCTATTTGAAAAAACATATATTAAGACACACTTTAAGTGCTAGTTACAAATGCAATCATTGTGATTATTCAGCAAAATCGAAGAATAATTTAAAACAACATCAACTAATACACACTTCAACTACTAGTTACAAATGTGATCAGTGTGATTATTCATCAAAATTGATGGCACATTTAAAACAACATCAGTTAAAACACGACTCAACTACTAATTACAAGTGTGATCAATGTGATTATTCATCAAATTTGAAGCGCAATTTAAAAAACCATCAATTAAAACACACTTTAGCTACTAATTACAAATGTCACCAATGTGAATATGCTACAGAATGGAAAACCGCTTTAATGCGCCATCTTGGTAGACATACTTCGCATACTACTTACAATGTGAATATTATTTAAAATCAGTCTGCTATAAGATGCCATCGCATCATATACCTATGTTTAAAAGATTAATTAATTAAATTAATGAATTTTGGTGAAGGAGTATTCTGTATTTAAATTTTATATTTTAATGTGTTCAAAGAAACTACAGTAACCGGTTCTTATTTTTGCGTCTTGTTGAAATATTTACCAACATTGGGGGTATACTTTTCCGCCAAGAGGTCGAAATGTGAAAATAGTAGCAGAAATTGATGGAATAATATTTACGAGATAGATTTATGACTAGAGAAAATCGACTACCCATGTTTAAAGTATCTCATCATGATGAAAAAACTAAGTTGCCTACTACAATTGTGCCGGGTGGTCCAAATTGGACACTTTATTTCTGTATTTTAAGAGATGGACCTAGGTGTCTGGATGTCTAATTTAATGAAAAAATCACTAGCGCAAAGATAATTAAGCTATATCTAGTCGTTTGGCCGCTATAGAGGACGATTCTGGAATTTAGTCAATTTCTTTAATTCCCTATAACTTTCTCATTATTAAAGATAATTAATTTTGGCAAAATCGTTTTTAGAGCACTTTTACATTTTTTCATACCCGCTCTGTATATTTTGGGGTTTGTAAAAAGAACTTCAAGCTTCCTAAATTTTGATGTATCACTTGTTATATTTATGTTAAATGTTATTTGCAATAATGCATTTTATACATTATACTTTTTTGTTTGCAGACATCTAGGTTTAAATGAACAAAAGACGGCAGCATAATTTAAAACGACAATTTCATAGTTATCTGGAAATTTTTATGAGCTCCAAATTTTTAATTGAAATATCAAACAAAAACAATGAACATGATAGAAAACCTATGTGAATAAAACAAACAAGTACCTGTTGTAAATAATATAACAAAAATATCTAATTAATACTGATCTAAATATACTCAATAAATAAAACAGTAAAACGAATGTAAAAAAAAACAATTTAATAGAAACATGTGTTTAAATAAAATAACACTAATGTTTACTTACTGGGATTCGGTGGTATCTCCAGGCAGTAAAAAAAAACTGGTAGACAGCTATGACCATGACGTTTCTTTCTTTAATGCTTTTCGTTTATACACATTTATTCAAATGTAGTGTGATTCTGTAAAAAAAAGTTTTTAAAGCAAGAAAAGTGTTATTTTTGTTAATAAATTTTTGTGCAAGTTTTTCAAAATGTACGAAAACTATGAAAAGTACAACATGTTGGAATGTTACATCGACAATCCAACCCAAAATTTAGCAACCAATCGAAACAGCCTATACTTTTTTGCTAAACAAGAAAGTATTGCGGCCGAAATAAAAATCGAAAAAAATAAGTTGCGTTATTTTGATGTTCTACGACTGCCTGAACCCGAAAAACACAAATTTTAGAAAATTTTTCAAAATATCTGTATGTGTGTGTCTGTCTGTGGTCAATAGCTAGCCGAAACTATACGGACGATTTTGATGAAATTTGGTATGAAGGCCTACGAGACAATTATGTCGACAAAACAATCTTTTAAACGCTATGGTATACAGGGGGTGAAAATAAGGGTGTTATTTTGGGGGCAAATTTTAACATAGAAGATTAAAATTCAGGTCATCAATAACTCACTTGAAATGCAATTTTTTTAAATTTTCAAAATTGAATACGGCCGCAGTTACAGTCATATATACATTTTTTTTTTAGAAGTATATTTCCGATACCGTTCAAGATATAAAATAATTGGAAATAGATATGCGTAGTTAAATAAAGGTTCTTTAAAGAGATTTCTTTACGTAATATATGATGGTATAAATTTGCCTACGTTTAAGGGGTCAAACTTAAGCAATTATTTGAAATTGTTTTTTTGTTGTTTTTTTTTTTATATTTTCAAGGCAACCAGCCACTCTTACGAATGCAACTAACCTGCTTCTAAAGCTACTGGTATGGCAGATATGAATTTTCAAATATTTAATATTGATATTGTTATAACTTTCTAACTATTTTGGTTACAAGCTTGGGATTTTGGAAATAAACTGTGTTCATTTGGGGTAATGAAATGATATTATTCTGATGAAAACACTCCTTCTGTTTTTTGGAGAAATGGAAAACATTCCTCGTATTGCTGGTATAACATACACATATTCTTACTTTAATTGAAAGGGAGCGAAATTTGTTTTAAAACGATATGAAATAGTCCATAGTTATCTTGAAAGATAAGCGAGATATCTATTTTTAATTTTCAACCTACATATACAGGATGTGGCGTGAAGAGTTTTGATTAAAAGTGATGGCGGATACAGTTATGTTAAAAATCTGAAATTACGAAACGGTAGGTTTTGGATGACGCTAAGTTCAAATATAATATTGTCCTGAATGTGGCACTTCCGGTCATACCGGAAGTAGACGTCAACTTTGTTATTTTAAATGGAACCTAATATTTTTTATTTTATTTTCGAATTCTACATGAAATTCTAGATAAAATTTGTGCGCAATGTCCTATACCAAAAATGAAATATTTTCGAGATATTTCGATTTTTTCTAAAATTTTGAAAAAACCCTAGTCCACATTCAATAACGATATCTCCATTTATAACGAAGCTAGTGACGTGAAATTGTAACCAATAAACAACAAGCGCTTGCCCGTTAACTCCATATATCCACCTCATTGGTATTTCATACAGGGTGTTTTAAACTTAGCCGCCAACATGCACAATTTAATTCATTTATAAGTTGCTTACTTTAAATAGAACACCCTGTATTTTATTACATTTTCCGCTGTATTTTTTTAAGCCAATTCGTTTGATATCAGTATTCCCTATACCTAAATCCAACCACTTTTGAGATATTTCATTATCTTAGTTAAAACATAACAACACTTAATTATTTCAACATTGGTAAAGGTTAGGCCATGATTTCCATTACTTAAGGTGATATTTTGTTATTTTTTCATAAGTTATTAATTCTGAAAAGTAGCCGATAGCCTGAAAGGACTATTAATTGTGGATATCATTAAAAACGTTGGCTAGGTATTTTGTATTAATTTAATTAGATAACTTACAAACAAAAATAAGTAAATATAATATTAAACAAATAAAGTTTAATAATAAGTGTTCAAAATTAGCACCATCTACTTCTAAACATTTATGAATCCTTTTCATTAAGTTATGTCTTGTAATTCTGGAAATATGGTCGGGTGTTAGAGAATTAAAAGCAAGTAAGACTCTGCATCATATCTTCCTTTGTCGTAACATTTTCCGCTGTATTTTTTTAAGCCAATTCGTTTGGTATCGGTATTTATACCTACATCCAACCACTTTTGAGATATTTCATTATCTTAGTTAAAACATAACAACACTTAATTATTTCAACATTAGTAAAGGGTAGGCCATGGCTGTCAAATATTTGATAGTTAGAACGTTAATTGTTTATGTTGTTTTGACAGTTTTCTATACCAGTTTGTATTTCATAGTAAATAATGGCAAATGTAGGATTTACTAATGATAATTTTTTAAATCTTATTATTATTTACGGCGAGTGTAATAGAATTGTTGAACGTACTTGCCGTGTTTTTGCAGAAAGGTATCCAAATCGACCAAATGCAACTGGTGATATTTTAAGAAGATTGCTTAAAAACTGGCGTCAGTTTGGTCAATTTAAGACAAAAATTAATAAAAATAAACCACTAGTGGACAGTGGCAAACGAAATTAATGTTTTGGGTTATTTTACGGCCTCTCCAAATGTCTCCATTAGAGATTGTGAGAGAGATCTTACTTTGTCGACGAGAACAATTCATCGCATTTAAAAAAAAACACAAATGGAAACCATTTTCATATCATTTGGTGCAACACTTACAATTAGGCTATCTTCCTTGAAGGGTAGAATTCTGTGAATGGTTTTTAATGAACACCCAAGAGGATGAAAACTTCATAAAAAAAGTTATATGGTGTGATAGATTGACACCGTTAACGTAACGCTTAAATTTAGATTTGAATCCCGAGAGATCTGAAGATATCAGACAACGTGATGATAGTGGAAACCAAGAACCAGGCACTTCTTTCTGCAGAAAATCGTTTGAAAATGTTCTACTTGAGTATGTCAAACTGTCTCCAATAGTGAGAAATCCTAAGCGAAAGAAAAAATGTCCGGCAGCGAAAGTCATCACATCTGCCGCTTATTTGCAACAATTGCAAGAAAAACGAGCAGAACCACAAACCGCTTTATCAAAGAAAAAGAAGCCAGCGAAGAAGAAAAAAATACTAAAGTCTTCAGAGATGAAGATCCATTTGCCTTCTCCTATTCCATCATATCCGATGATGATGTCCAACAATTAAAAGTAGAACAATTAGAAAAACAGATCACACCATTAAAAAAAAGAAGTCGACAAGGCACCAGTAGACGAAGACGAAGATCAATTTGAACTGCCCGATTCTGAAGATGACTGTGAATGGTCCAAACCTCCAACAACTCCTGTCGAGCTGGAAATTCACCAAGAGATAATGCCGGATGACTACGTACTCTTAAAGTTCCAGTTGCAGGTAGCCTAAAAAATCCACCATTACGTTGCGAAAGTTTTACAATTTGCTGACGAAATTGAAGTGAGTTTCCTTCGCAAATCTTCAAAAGACGATGGGAAATTTATGTTTCCTTCAATTCCGGACATCTACATAGCTTTTAACCACCAAATTGTATTTGTTTTACCAAAACCACGACTTGGCTTATCACACACAAAAAGACAGCAGTCGTACATTTCATTTTCAGTGATATTTGGTGTGTATAATGTTCGATAAAATTTTGTTTTGTTATTAAATAGATTCAAGTTGCATTGTGTACTTTATTTACACTATCCCCAATTCATTTACAAATAGTTATATGAGTAAAATGATCTTGTTGTCCACTTGCCACATACTGCGGGGAAAGTGGAACCTAGTGCGTGCGATTTAATTTATCCACTAAAAAAAGATAAAATATAACAACCTCCCTTTTATTCACATTTTTTCACACCAATACATTAAACACATTTGTAGATTGTAACCACTCCAAATTACACAATTTAGTTTTTGAGGAAACTTGATTAAATTACTAATTAATGAAAATCAATCAAACAAAAAAACTAAATCATTTCAGTGTTCTTCCATGAAGGTAACAACAATTTTTAATAAATCTAAGTTCCCTACTTTAAGTTAAGTTTAATCGATCCTTTTTCTTTGACACTAAGTACGACATAGTTCCAAAGCCATGAAAAAATACGTGTGTAATCCATTGGTATACGTATTGACGTAGTTTCAATAACTGTCCTTCACATATCACCAATGCCGTTTTATATCGTTTATCAACAAACACGAAAGCTTTCTTTACACAATCACTTCTTATTTACTTAATCGAAGTAAATCATTAATAAATATGTCCATTAACATTTATGTTTCATTTTCATCCATAATTTTGAACCTTGTGCTTTAACGCAAGAATCATTACTTTCAAAGTTGTGCACTTTTAATTTCTATCAAAACTGTGCACGTAAACTTAACTAGCGTACAACTTTACAATCGTCAATTCACAAACCTGCTTAAAGTACCTAAATTATTAAATTATGAAGTTACCCTTTTATTTCGATAACTCGGTAATGGTTTATACAGGATGGGTGCCTACAGCGTGGACGGAGGATTTCTCCTTAACTATTAGAGATATCAAAAGCAATTTTGGTGTGGTAATACACGATCATTGGACCTAGATTCTAAAAATATTTAGGTATATACAGGGTGATTGACAAAAATATGCCAACCCAAACTAGTATTTTTTTAATGGAACACCCTGTATATTTTTGCATTTTTGGGTTTATTCTTGCATTTAGAATAAAAGTATAGAAATTTGTATCTGTATCACTAACCGTTCTGCAGATATCGTCACTTTAGTACCAAAATAGAGTTAACTTCAGAACCACTATGCGAGCGTTGTCACCACGATTGTAAATCTGTTTATACCATCTATTAATAATAGTCTACTAACAAACAAACTGGGAAATTTTTCGAAATACATGTAAAACTATACAGAATGATTAACTTACGCGAAATGTATTTTCCTCAATTTTTTCAAACGCAACACCCTGTATACTTTTTCACATTTAGATTTCCCGTGAAAAGTAGATACTAATTGATAATAGATTTTGTAGCCATAAGACGGACTCTTCTTGAAATATTGACGCTTTATTTGAAAAAGAACAAATAAAACAAAATCCAGAGCAAATAAGAAAATACGAATATCAAATAAATTCGTCAACTGGTAGGAAAACTTAATTAATAACTAAACAATAAAATAATTATCTACACCTAAAAATAAGTTGAACAAGTAAACATAAACGAATAAAACCATAAATTCAAATCAAGTGATCAAAATGGTGACCACGGCTAGCTAAACACTTTGCAATTCACTCGGTAAACGAAAGATTCACTCGCAAAAACATTACAGGCGAAACGAATTGAAACTCAGCTCTAATTCTATTTTTCATATCTTCCCTTGTGGTGGGAGGATGTTGGTAAACTGTTTCTTTAACGTAGCCCCAAAGGAAGGAATCAATGGGCGTAAGATCCGATGATCTGACTGGCCAGTTTTACACACCACCTCGTCCTATCCACCTCATCGGATAACTTCTATCGAGATATTGCCTAACGTTGATTGCATAGTGTGGAGGGGCGCCATCCAGTTGAAACCACATCGTACGAATATTATCTCTCTCGATATTTTCCAAAAGCTCGGGTATATCGTTTACCAAAAACTGTAAATATATTTCTCCAGTAAGACTCCCATCAAAGAAAGATGGACCAACCACATTAAAATTGATTACACCACCTCACACATTAACTGACCATCTATGCTGGGGATTAACAACTCTTAAGATGTGTGGATTAGTATCTGAATAGTGATGATAGTTATGTGTATTAATATTGCCATTATTGTGAAAAGTTGCCTCATCCGTAAATAGAATGTTATTATCAAAATTGGGTGCTTCATTGACTTTAGTAGTTACCCATTGGCAGAAACATTCACGATTTTGAAAATCTATTTCACTTAAAGCTTGATGTTGCTCAATATGATAAGGATCGAATTTGTTTTTTTTTAATACAGTTGCGAACTGTATTTCTATTTAGGTCTAGGTGTGTACTTAACTCTCTGGTACTAATTTGGGAATTTTCTATAAAAGATGCCACAACTTGAAACTCAATATCTTCATTTGGGCTTGTTTTTGAGTGTTTGGGGTAACACATACTTCCAGAATTTATAAATCTCTCAGCTACATTCATAAACGATTCTTTCCGAGGCTGTCTTCTTTCTGGGTGTCGTTCACAGTACAAACGGGTA
Organism: Vesta saturnalis; assembly: GCA_036346205.1. Lineage (NCBI taxonomy): Eukaryota > Metazoa > Arthropoda > Insecta > Coleoptera > Lampyridae > Vesta > Vesta saturnalis. The sequence continues at coordinate 263,750 of JARFJB010000390.1, forward strand.
TCCAGCAAAGCATTTCTTTGAGCTTCGCGTAAATAAGGATCATATCGACCATTTCTTCTTTGGAAAAATTCATTTTATACGAAAATTGACAAAACGACAATGCAAAATAATAGAACAATATTTTAATGATTATACAAACGTCAAAACAATGGATGCAATTGTTCCTCTTTATTACGAGCGGCTAGCCTACCTGATTTGTTTTGTTGAATTATATTGTCATAGTAAATTTGTATTTTATCTCAAGAAGGCTCCGCCTTATGGCTATGAAACCTTTTATCAATTAGTATCTACTTTTCACGGGAAATCGAAATGTGAAAAAATATACAGGGTAATGCATTTGGAAAAATTGAGAAAGATTACATTTCGCGTAAGTCAATCATTCTGTATAGTTTTACAATGTTTTCAGTCGGTGCTATAAATAGATTTACAAAATCGTAGTGACAACTCTCACATCGTGGTTCCAAAGTTAACTCTATTTTGGTACTAAAGTGACGATATCTGCAGAACGGACAATTAGGTGATCTTCCTCGAAGGGTAGAATTCTGTTAATGGTTTTTAATGAAGACCCAAGAGGATGAAAACTTCATAAAAAAAAGTTATATGGTGTGATGAAGCAAAGTTTAACAAAACTGGATTATTTAATCGACATAATTCCCATTTTTGGTCTAATGAAAATCCACATGTTAGTAGAGAACGTTATTTCCAAGATAGTTGGAGTTTTAATGTTTTTTGTGCAATAAAAGACGATAAAATGTTAGCATTAAAATTTTATCATGAAAATTTAAATGGTACAAGATATTACCACATTTTAGAAGAAGCCATACGACCGGCGTTACATACTTTAAGAAATGGAGAGGCGACTTCAGCTTGGTATTGGCAAGATGGAGCACCTCCTCATAACTTTAGGTCTGTTGCTCAGCATCTGTACGACATGTTTGATGATAGATGAATTGCCTATCAGGGTCCGTTTCGTTGGCCGGCTCGCTCTCCTGATTTGGCTCCTCTAGATTTTGGTATTTGGGGTTACATTAAAAATCAGGTATTTTCCAAACCTGTTACGACAAAGGAAGATATGATACAGAGAGTCTTACTTGCTTTTAATTCTCTAACAACCGACCATATTTCCAATTACAAGACATAACTTAATGAAAAGGATTCATAAATGTTTAGAAGTAGATGGTGCTAATTTTGAACGCTTATTATAAAACTTTATTTGTATAATATTACATTTAGTTATTTTTGTTTGTAAGTTATCTAATTAAATTAATACAAAATACCTAGTCAACGTTTTTAATGATATCCACAATTAATAATCCTTTCAGGCTAGTGGTTACTTTTCAGAATTAATAACTTATGAAAAAATAACAAAATATCACCTTAAATAATGGAAATCATGGCCTACCCTTTACTAATGTAGAAATAATTAAGTGTTGTTGTTTTAGCTAAGATAATGAAATATCTCAAAAGTGGTTGGATTTAGGTATAGGAATACTGATACCAGACGAATTGGCTTAAAAATACTGCAGAAAATGTAATAAAATACAGGGTGTTCTATTGAAAGTAAGCAACTTATAAATGATTTAAATTGTGCATGTTGGCGGATAAGTTTAAAACACCCTGTATGAAATATCAATGAGATGGATATATGGAGTTAACAGGTAAGCGCTTGTTGTTTATTGGTTACAATTTCACGTCACTAGCTTCGTTATTAATGGAGATATCGTTATTCAATGTGGACTAGGATTTTTTCAAAATTTAAAAAAAAATCGAAATATCTCGAAAATACTTCATTTTTGGTATAGGACATTGCGCACAAATTTTATCTAGAATTTCATGTAGAATTCGAAAATAAAATAAAACATATTAGGTTCCATTTAAAATAACAAAGTTAATTTCTACTTCCGGTATAACCGGAAGTTCCACATTCAGGACAATACTATATTTGAACTCAGCGTCATCCAAAACCTACAGCTTCGTAATTGCAGATTTTTAACATAACTGTATCCGCCATTACTTTTAATCAAAATTCTTCACGCCACACCCTATATGTAGGTATAGAAGGTTATGCAATCGACTTTTTTTTCACTATCGCTAATTAGACTTTATTAGCTCACTTTACAACTTTCGTCAAGATTGGCCATGATGTCTGGATGTCTCCGAGAGGAGGGGTTTACTAGGGTCAGTTTTTATTAAATATTTCTAAAACAGCTGAATATTTCAAAGGTATAAAAATACCCCATGTATTTTTTTACATTTTGCAACAGTCTTGTAATGCACTAGCATTCACCAGCTAGTTTGAATTTGAACCAATCAGGACCTGATTCCACTGGCAATCTTTCCATACTCATACAGCGATAATACAGGTGAGATTAAAGGTAAAAAAATTCAACAACAAACAGTATTACCAATAATTATTATTATGGTCACATTTCATGAGCTACTGCATTTTGTAAAAAAACCTTCAATTTTTCTGCATTTTCTTTGGATTGTCGGTGAATCCAATTCGTGGTAGGAATCTTTCGATAATTGTTGTCGGTCAGAATAACTCGTAGTTGTTGCCTTTAGAAAATCACTAAAGCACTAGTGGCGAGATTCGTGACAAAAATTACCAGTTGTATTATATACGAAAGTAATGCAAACTCTGATGCAGCAGGTAATCTGTATTTTAACAGATATCCTGAACGTCGGCAACCGTTTAGAGACCTATTCAGTAAGCTGCTGCAAAATCTAAGAAACTATGGTTCTGTAACTAAACCTAGAACAAATTACATTTATCAGGAACCTCAAGATGAAAATGAACTGAAACAGAAATTGCAGTACTAGGAACTATAAATACAATGGTAAAACGTTAACGAGAAATTTAGAAACAGGTATGCCAGATCTATTATGCGCATTTTATATTTTATACCACGAACGCGCTTTTGTGAATGGTTCATTGAAAAAACGAAAGATCAAAATTGTATTTGGACGGACAAGGCCTCCATCTGTAGTGCGGGAATATTCAATAGATATAAAGAATATACTTGGGCTCCTGAATCAAGGGAGGTTTAGTTGTAATGTGTGGGTGGGTATTCACCGAGGGCAATTTATTGGATCATATATCATATACGAAATCAATTTAAATATATGACGAGGCGCTGAATTCTCAGCGATATTTACAAATTTTACAGGACCAAGTTGCTTACATTATATTGTCCGATTTATAATCCAGCCATTACCTGAGAAACAGTTATATTCCAGATATACAAATAATTACATTTTTACTTTCAGCAACGGGCCCAAATAATTGTGTAAACATTAATTTCTTATTTTCAGAACCTATCCTGTTTATTGTTGTGTAAAATAAATAATTCTTACAGAAACCCATAAAATATTAGTAATAATTCTTCTTTTCAGAAAGATTGAAATTAGAATTAACCATTCTGTCAGAGAACAATTAAAATTAATCATAATTCATTCATAGGATTCAAATTAATTGAGTGTTACTCAGTGATTAATAACTTCTCTACAGAAGAATCAAAATTAAAAGAGTTAACACAGGTATCAACAATTCTGTTACAAGAAACTTAAAACTAAAAGTATTAACAGATTTCAAAATATTTAGTGTTTAACCATTCTTTTACAGGAAACCCAAAAGTGTTTAGAGTTTGCAAATAGTTAGTGATAACCAAAAGTGTTTTAGGTTTCAAATAATTATTGATTAACCACTTTGTTACAGGAAAACTTAAAAAGGGGTCATAAATTTCAAATAGTAAGTGATTAACAATTTTCTTACAGCAAACTTACAAAAATAACAGTGTTTATAAAACTGAAACAGTATTCAGCAGTTCTACAACACAAGCAGAATAACATTAGTTTTAGCATCTTCAACCAGTCCGAAACCTGAAAACAGAAGGAATGGGTACCAGTCAGTCAGAAGAAAAGGATATTCGAGTGGGATGGGTGTATACACTCAAGAAGGAGAATCTAATAGAGGAAGCACGAAAATATCGTCTCGATGCTACAGGGACTAGTGATAATCACCGTGCTCGTATTATTAAGTATCTCAAAACTGGAGAAGGACAAATAGACTTACCTACACCTCGAGAACATATCTCACGCCCAGAAGGCAATGAGTCAAGTAATATTGCACCTGGTCCACCCACCTCAAGAAATATCGGAGTTCCAAATAGAACTGCTGACACCTGCGACAGAGTTCGAAAGTGGGGAAAATAAATATGATGGGATTAGTGATCCAATGTCCTTCCTCAAGAGGCTACAAGAACTCCAAGGTTGCTATCACATTCCTGAGAGTGATATGATGCAGGCCCTACCGAAACTGTTCAAAGACAATGTGTTACTTTGGTACAGAAATAATCGAAACAATTGGATTGCCTGGAACGATTTCTTAAGAGGCTTCCGACTTCAGATTTTGCCACCACGTTACCAGCATAAACTTGAAGAAGAGATCTGAAACCGCGTACAAGGTTCAAAGGAGAAAGCTGTGGACTATGTCACCTCCATATTAACGTTAATACGAAGACATGGAGGATGAACTGCTCAGAACCAACTGGATCGGATCTATGAGAACCTGCGGACCGAATATAAGTATTGTATCGGTCAGAAATATTTTAATACATTACCTGAGCTCCTATGGATGACCAGTCAGTATAAAAGGTTGCCGAAGAAAAACTATAACCCTGCCTCAGTTGCCACTTCACCTCGAGTGCGCTTTCACAATATCCACACCGCTTTTACCTCTCGTATCTACAAACGGGAAGATGTGTGTTGGAACGGTGGCGAGAGAGGGCATATACGAACCCAGTGTAAGGGCAGCTTCGAACCTTTCTGCTCCAGATGTGGAAAACAGGAGTTTTATCCAAGAATCGTCTCCGTCCCCGTTCGGAAAACTACAATCGCTAGTGAAGGACGTAAGGGAACCTCCACTATCACAGGCTATGTCCCTCAACTCCCACTATAAACCAACTACGTCCAAGGAGGAATGGCACGAGTGGCTACAGAAAATCAAAGAGTTTAAGACACCCCAAACGATACTAACGCTCTTACCTATGTCCACCGATAATAGATTGTTTGCGAAGCTCCAAATATTCGGTCATCCAGTCCACGCCCTGGTCGATACTGCATCTCGCACTTATTTTGGAAGCAAAATGAAAAATATCTTGGTGCGCAACTCCATCTTTCCCAAGAAGCTCACCCAAGAGTCAGTTCGCTTGGCAGACAACACCACCATCCACTTATTAGGGTGTTAGCGTTTTCCCGCGATAATAAGCCAGCAACCACATGTAATAGTGGGTCAGTATTTACCAACGCTTTCCACCGAAGTAGCTCTCGGGTTAGACTTCTTGAAACAAGCACACGCGACGATACGACTTCATCCACGCCAATTTGAGCTTGATAGTACCGACATACCACTACAGACAGAATCGTCTGCAGGATTAAGTGGGATCCACGGACCTGATGTGAGGAACTCCAGCAACTCAACCAATTTTTGGGCTTGGAATTAACAAAATTTCAACATTTACCTAGCCGAACACAAACAGTGACTCACCGTATTACTTTATTATCTGGAGTAGAACCAATCAAACAAGGATACTAACCCAGCAATCCAGCCATGCAAACCATTATCAACCAGAAGCGAAATTACGATCTCCGGCGTCGGCCCTACCATCCACGAATTGGTGAGTCAGTATACAAACGCACTCATTTTATTTCCAGAAAAATTAACGACTTCAATGCAAAATTAGCACCCAAATTTACCGGCCTATATATAATAACCAAAATTATCTCACCTGTAATCGTCAAACTTCGTGATCCCGCCGCGGAGAAGATAACAGGACCAGTCCATGTCAAGGACATCAAAAGCGTCGACGCAGAACTTCCCCCTCCGGAAACTATATCTTCTGCCACTACAAGCAGACTTCAGAGAGGGAATACCGGCCATATAGCATTGCCAAAAATAAACGTCGCAGTCGCCTTATCATCCGTCCATGGCAACCACACCGATATCAAACACCAGGTACTGAAAAGCTGCCTCCTTGTCCTATAACCCAATCGAATTAAGGCGTACCGTAATTCTAAAGCACACTTACTTGAAACAACTGCAACACCTGACGTTCCTGTTTCTGAAATTCCTCTGCCCGCTAGTCCTCTACCACAATTACCCTCCTCTCCATTATTTAATTGGGAAGTCTCTCCAATTCTGACACGACCCAATGACCCTCCTTTTACTCCAGGTACTCTTTCTCTTTTCCTGCAGAAAATACAAGACCTCGATGCTCTGTAATTGGAAATACCGACTCAGATTGCCAGTGCTACAACAGGTAACATCGGGATAACGTTGTTGAGCATCCCTGACCGACCCTCATCACATGCTCCACTTAATGTGCCCTGTAGAGGAAGATGGCAGGTTAGGAATCGCCGCTGGGTGAAGATTCGACTCCCTAATGGCGAGTTCATGAGGGCGAAGAGTACCTTCGCTCTTGAGTATGGACTCATGAATCCCGCAGTCACTGGTCGACCATCTCGTCCCCCGGGTAAGGGTAATGTGTAATGATCCTGCTTGAATCCTTACAAATTTTCCATTCCTAGAAATAATTCATATCAATCTTTATTTCCAAAGTGTTTTCCCAACTGTATTATCATCGTTTAAAAATGATATCAGTTGTTATTACGTTTCCCCACTCCAGCCTTCTCCTTATATATAACCGCTCCTCAGCCATTATATTAGATTACTTTACTTTTACTTTACCTCTTAATATTTACTAACATTGTAATTATACCTGACCTGATACAAAACACATTAGACATTCCCTATAATTATTATAACCTGTGCCACAAATTAGTCCCTGACCAGACATTCCTTTTTCCTTACTGTAATCATCCTCACTTACTCACATGACCAGATACCTTATTCGACACAGATATTCATAAAACTTTACCTGACAAGCCACCAACGTTAAAAACACCTTCATCCCCTTTATTCCACTCTCACCACCACCCAAGTTACCACCAGTCCTGATCCAAAACCAGTTATCAGACACTGTCAATCCCCTCTCAAACTTCCAACTACCGTAGTCGTAGGCACATTGATATCCAACGTGCTTGGCTGCTGTAGCACAGAGCTCGGGATAGCAAATTGTCTAAAGCACGTAGTAGGTGAATTGCCGGAGGTACTACCACGTATTTTCACATAATGCGTCCTTTGCTACCCGTTATATAATTATATATTCTCGCCACAAAAGCGAAAAGTTCGCCACAAGAGCGAAAAGCGATTTAAACCATTTTTTAAATTTGAACTAACATTGTTGGCTGTTCTGCACCGACTTGGAGGTTTAAAATATAAGTACAGAAGTGGCTATTCCACCGGAGGTTCAGACCCCGAACAAATAGTCAGACCTGGATCAATCAATCAACCCTAGACTATCTCAACATCCCTAAAACAAATAAACGGGGGTTTCGACCCCGAATACAGTTTCATATCCATACGGTCCCAAAACCACTTTCTACGCTTTATTATCAACTTCCTAGACACTCCTGATTGTTTACTACATCCGCTAACACATCCCCGAGTTTTACAAATTCAAATTTGTAGAAACACATGGTTGGCGACCACCCACATTTATTACCAAAATTGAATATTATTGAATATACTCACCTAATATAACGGAACATATATCCCGGTAGCACTTCACTAAAATTTAAAATCACTGAATACACCAGACAGATCATTAGTAGACTAGAATTGTTTTATTTTTCATTAATTATTAGTTTTCCTAAATACCTGAGACTTTTTTGGTTATTTTTACTAGTATAGGGAATTCATTTTATTTTTGTATTAACAGTATTGAATAAAACTTATGTAATCCGATTTGAATAAGATTATATCCACAAAGTAGAATAGTGGTTTGCCCGATCTTGAAGGTCTCATTGCTTACACACGAGCTACCAGAAATTTGCTTAGTTGACGAACGTCACACGTTTAACCTAAGCGGTTTGGTTAACTGGACTATTTGCAGCAAATTAAAAAAAATTCATTACTACAGGTATTCCACATTTATGTGAATTGCAATCAGAGGAGGATAGTGAATGTACACAAGTAGATAGAATAAAAAAAATTACTGTAAAATTTTGTTCTATAGGCCATTTAACCTCGCTCTCCCCTAGATGCGAAACACATGTGAGTGGCGCGGCTTATCTAGCCAGGAACCATGCGAGTCATACGTGCTACGCATGGCGGTCAATGTGTTAATTAATTTGAATTTGAACTCAAATCACAACTAAATTAATTAATTGCACAACCCTAAAATTTGTAAGAAATTAAATAAAGAGTAACAAAAGTAGACTAAGTACAAAAAGAAACTGCAATACTAAGCCAAAAGTTCAAACTAAGCTACGTTACCTGCCAAGCAATGACCTAATCGGCATTTAAATTTTACGGTAGTAGCTCTGTGTAACAGCTCTACAGATACTCTGCACATTTCGGTATTTATTCGCACCTTTAAGTCCTCCATATTAGGCAGTTAATCACTTGTGTGATATTTGAATACATAATAGCTTTTAAAGTTTTTGAGTTGTTGTGACCAAAAGGAAATCACATTTACTCTTCTTATTCTGTACCCTGTATATCCAGCCCCATCAAAAATCACTAAACTTACGTTAAGTTTCCACAGAATCTCTTTTCAATTTTTTCAGTTATAGCGACCAAAACAAAATTACGTTTACCCCTCTTTCTCCTTAAAATGCTGATCCACGCTCATCAAAAGTAACTGAGATCTTGACAAGTGTTTGAGATATCACGTCCGAAAGATTAATCACAGACACGGGTACTGACTTTTTTTCGAAAAAAGTTTTTGGGACTCAGGGACCCCAAAAACGTCTATTTCGGGTTTTAGCTAATTTTTTTGACCGATTCAAATGATTTTCCCTTTAGGTAGAAAAGTAAATTGTAACAAACTTAATAGAGCGAAATTTAAATGATGAATTTTGAACTGTAAATCTTCGGTTGTAAAATTTCTGTTAACTTGCAATCAGGATTGTTGGAACGCTTAAATATTAGTTATGTTAATTGTTATATGCCAATTCTTCGTTAAATTTGAAACGATATTAAACAGAGTGTATTTTATAAACTTATTTTAGTGATTTATCATCATAAAGTATACGCACTTAGAATAATGTCGACAAGGATTTCATGTTTCAAATAATCGGCAATTAGTACTAGGAAAGCAACGTGTTTCATTCCTCCCAAAGGGAAGGGCGGGCATGGACGCTGCTTTCAGTAGCTTCCCATTTGACTTCCTACAATGCGGTAGTGGTGCCAGGTCAGTCATCAATCGCACTCCGATCGCTTCACATTGCCGTAAGCGAGAAGTGTAACCTTACACCCAACCGTACTCAACGAGTGATATCTTAAATTTCATAGATATTTTTCCAAGGGGCATGTTTATAACAGCTATTTATCGATCCAGATTAGATATTCCAGACAGGAGAAAAGTGCATTATTTGCGCTCCAAGGAACGTATGCCCCTAAGAAGAATAAAAATGTTCTCTTACTGTATACCTTACATCATGACAATTCTATTGACAACAGTACTGGGGATGAACGAAAACCGGAAATCGTAACGTTTTATAATTTGACAAAAGGCGGGATAGACGTACCGGACGAACTTTCAGCCAACTATAATGTAGCACGCAACAGTCGTAGATGGCCTTTGACTATGTTTTATTCCTTATTGAATTCAGCCTCCATCAGTTCCTTTTTGGTCTACAATGCAATCAACAAAGACGCTAATCCCATTACTCGTCGCCAATTTCTGAAACAGTATTCGATCTGATATCGCCTCATATGCAGACGAGACAAATGAATCTAAGGATACAATTGAACCTGAAAAGGAAGAAATCAGAAATGACGAGCATTGTCCCAGAAAAGACAGTTCAGGAAGGTGCCGGAAAGAATAAACAAAAGCAAGAAGATGTCACTTCTGTGAAAGAAAGCCACAATACAAGCCTGTTTCAGTAGATACCACATCGCACGAGCAAATTTTGGCAGATAGCCCACCGTATAGGCACATTGCAGTCCATACCGACCGTACCAATGGTGTTACAAAATGTCACCGTACTTCCGTCGGGTTAATATTATTATCAATTGTCAATTACGGTTATGTAAATGTAGAGTACAACCGCGGGGGCCATGCGGTGAATCAGTAAAATTCAAATATCTCGAAAACGGTTAATATTTTGAAGATCAAAAAAGAATACATTTTTTATACAGAAATGATGAAGCTGTCGAAATTACATAAGTAAGTTGTAAATTAATGAGTGAAAAAAAATTGTAAATTAATTCATCTATTTAATACGGCGTATGTGGCGACATCTACTAGTTAACTCAAATCCTCTCACATATTCTTGTTTGCCCTTATTAAAACTATTAAATACCCAATTTTCAGGTCAATATCTAAAAAAATAGCTGATCTATTAATAAAAATCTATTTTATTTTTTTCAATTTAAAATCCTGTATCTTAGTAATGAGCAGACTTAGGCCCATTGCTGTTAAACAAAATATGGTTATCTTTGCCTTTTGAACGTATAGTTACAATTTGGCCCATTATTTATGAATCAGCCTGTATATACATGCGATCTAATACATTGTCGTCGGTGAATACCCACCCACACATTAAAACTAAACATCCCTTGATTCCTTTCCTCAACAGTAACATAAGGATTTCACGAGCCCAACTATATATATATATATATATATATATATATATATATATATATATATATATATATATATATATATATATATATATATATATATATATATATTGAATATTCCTGCACTACAGATGGAGAACTCGTTCGTCCAAATACAATTTTGATTTATTAGATGTGGGTATACTTGTCTCTGTTTCTAACTTTCTTTTTGATGTTTTACCATTGTGATTTATAGTCCCTAGTACTGCAGTTTCTTTTTCAGTTCATTTTCATCTTGAGGTTCCTGATTAATATTGTCATTTGTTTTAGGTTTAGTGAAAGAACCATAGTTTGTTGCAGCGTACTGAACATCTCTCTAACCGGTTGCTGTCATTCAAGGAATCTGTTAAAATACAGATTACCTGCTACGTCAGAGTTTCCATTAGATACTTTCGATGTAACATTCCAGCATGTCGTACTTTTCGTACATTTTGCAAAACAAAATGAAGCAATTATTATCAAAAATTAGAGCTCCAGATATCTAGGTCCATTACTTCTGTCTCTTAAAATAAAGGGCGTTTCTATAAGAAAGTTTCCAATTTGGATCACCCGGTACAATTTTAGTAACTTACTTTTCATCATGTTGAGATACTTTAAAGTTTAAAGAAGCAATTATTATCAAAAATTAGAACTATGGACACCTAGGTCCATTTTTTTAAAATAAAGGGGGTTTCTATAAGAAAGTTTCCAATTTGGATCACCCGGTACAATTATAGTAGGGGAGAGTGGGCCACAGTGAAACATTTTTTATTTTTTTGGGCATAACTCATTCTCTGTTCGCTATACGTGAAGTTTTTTTTATGGGTAGAAATTGTGGAACATTTGCGATGCAGTTTTGGTAAGAATAAATATAAAAATATACCAAGTAAATTTTTTATTGCCCTTTTTAACAAACATGACAACTGTTTCACTGTGGGCCAACTATGATACACAATGAAACGTCGAATAGTTTACAGTCAAACATTGTTAAAAGTTTATACAGGGAGGAAAGCATAATAAAATATTAAAGAAATATTTCTTAAAAACAATATTAAAGTTAAAAAAAAGGTTTAAAAAAAGTAGATTATCTCACGTCAAGTGAGCCAAAGGAAATGGAAAATTTCAAATAGTTCGAAATCCTTTTCGTGTTTCGTCTGGCTTCGGGCTGAGGCAAAACACTTCTGATGTCACGTATATTCACAACAGAAACATCGGGTACAATTGGAAATAGAAAGCTGCAATCTTTTTGTCTTGCGTAAGAAAGATGTTTCATATTCATCACCTCCCAATTCATCCAGTACCTTTCCGATGTAATAAATGTTCCCATTGAATCTAACAAGAACGAAGTCTTCTTTCCTGGACGTTTTATTTTCAAAATGGTCATCAACATCAGATAAACTCAAATGATCATCATCAGAGCTTCCAGCATATCTTAGTTCTACATCTGAATCTGACGACTCATTATGATGTTGAACTTTCTTTACTATTTTGGCCTTTTTGTGTTTCTTTTCTACCACGTTTAATTCTGATATTCTGATTCGAGTCTTTTGTGAAATATGCTTTGTTTTCTTTTTCCAGAAGAGCTTCTTTCTCGGGTGTGTCGGTTATTATTGTACTTCGTTTCTTTTCCCTTGGCTGTCTGTTATTGTCCTTTCGACTGTGCACCTTAGGGAACCCTTTATATTCTTGTGGTGAGATAAATTTTTCCTTCAAAATACTAGTAGCGGCAACGTTTCCAGTTGAGATGGCAACATTCTTCTCAAGTGTTCCTTGCTCATCATAATAGAGTGCGTTCTGTTGCGATGGACTTGGCTTATCAACTGGATTATTGTTGTTTGATACTAACTGTGCTGGTGAGCCACAAAAACCAACTTAATTAACATCTTCTTTTGAAGAGCTGGGAATTACGTCAGTTTCTACAAGAGGTCTATCAGTAACTACCGAGCTAAGAAAATCACTGTCTGTGAAGATGAATTTATTCAAAGGATAGAATTCCACACTTTCTAAACCCAGCCATCATATTTGCTGGTGTTAATGCCCTTGTGAGAGCTTCAGATACATTCACTGATATCATAAATCGGTAAAGGAACACCCGGATGTCTAATCATCCAAGATTGACAGGCGGAATTATAGTAACTCTTGATAGGAGCAAATACTGACAGACCAAGGGGTTGAGTTTTATTACTAGTATGTGGAGGAAGTGTTAGTATGTGTATCCCAGCATTTCTTGCTTTATCCACAACTTCAATGCTAATATGGCTCTCGTGGTCGAAGAATTAGCCAAACCAAGGATTCCTGAAAAACCACCCTTCAGCATATAGGTGCCCAAAGCGGAGACAATAACACATGTTTTAACCAGCTGTCCCCTTTCTCCACTTGTACAGCTGTTAACCTGTTTAACCCCCTTTCCTGCTACAATTTTCTTAGGAACATGTACAGTAGTCGTACTAGTTTCGCCTAAATTGAAAATGCGGGAACCATCTGTCAGTTCTGGTATTCGATTAAAAAGTTCCTCTAATTTGGTAAAAAACTGGTCGATATTGTGCCGGTTAAAGGGGGTTAATCTTGAGAGACTACACTGTTCAGGTTGGCGAATACTGAGATTACCTCTTCTTTTTAAAAATCCTCTAAGCCAATCTGGCCCTGCTGCCTTATTTTGTTCCCATGATTCTGGAAACCGTTTCTCGTTTATTACTGCACATTCGTATTCCGGGGTCTTACTTTGGCGGTAGTCAACCCATGGGCCATTTGGCTACATGTCTGGATATAGTCAGCTAATGAAGATTCCTCATTTTCTGTAAAAACTCGGTTTACAGCATAATGAGGTTCCATACGAACGTCCATATCGGGATTTAGCCGTTGCTTTAACATATTGAAATAATGTTAGTATTTTACATTAAAATTCTGGGCAGCTTACCTCAAATGACATTCCATCATGAAGAACAGCATTAACAGCCGCAGTCATATCTTCTTTAGATGCATACCTATTTTTTTTGGTTTTGGCTTCCTTGCCATCTGCAAAAAAAATTATACAGAGCCTGTACATGTGGTACACAGTGAAACGTTTCTCTATGTACTTTACCACGGTGTTTCAGAGTGTACTTTTAACGAATTTTGCAAAAAAGTTTTACCGAAACTTAATAACACATTATTTAAAAGTAACCTGTAGGTTAGGTTAACAAATGATCCAGGCAGCTGATAAAATATTAAAACAATGATTTAGTAAGAAGATGCATTTTAAATATGTATGAAACTGTGACCTCTAGAAAACAAATTGCCTTAAAATTGTCACTGGTTCTCACTACAACTTATACCCGCAGTTTTAATGGAAGACATGAACCAGCTACTGAAAGCTGTTGCTCGGGTGACTGTTACCAATCTACCAAAACTGCAATACAGCGGCGTATTTAAAAATTAAATTGATTGTTTCACTGTGAACGCTGTTTCACTGTGGCCCACTCTCCCCTAACTTACTTTTTCATCATGTTGAGGTATTTTAAAGTTTAAAAATGGGTAGTAGATTTTCTCCAGTCACAAATCATACTTATCTCCTAAAAATTAATTAATCAATTCGTGTTTAATTATTTTCACATTATACTGGTTACTGTATTTCTTTGAATACATTAAAATATAAAATTGAAATACACTATACTCCAAAATTCATAAATTTAATTAATTTTAATGTTTTAAGTGTGTATAACGCGATGGCATGTTACAGAGGACTTTGATTTTAAATAATATTCACATTGTAAGTAGTATGCGAAGTATATCTACCAAGATGACGTATTAAAGCGTTTTTCCACTTTGTAGCATATTCACATTGAAGACATTTGTAATTAGTAGTTGAAGTGTGATGTAATTGATGTTTTTTTAAATTACTCTTCCATTTTGATGTAAAATTACAGTGATCACATTTGTAACTAGTAGTTAAAAAGTGTATTGAATGATGTTGTTTTAAATTGCTCATTAATTTTGATGAATAATCACATTTATCACATTTGTAATTCGTACTTGAAGTGTGTATTATTTGATGTCTTTTGAAACTGCATTTCGATTTTGATGAATAATCACATTGATTGCATTTATAATTAGCACTTAAAGTGTGTTTTAATAGATGTTTTTTCAAATTGCGCTTCACTTTTGATGAATAATCACATTGATAACAGATGTAATTAGTACTTGAACTGTGTATTGATCGGTGTTGTTTTAAATTTTTCTTCAATTTTGATGAATAATCACATTGATCACATTTGTAATTAGTAGTTGAGGTGTGTTTTAACTGATGTTGTTTTAAATATGCCTTTAATTTTGATGAATAATCACACTGATCACATTTGTAACTAGCAGTTGAAGTGTGTATTAGTTGATGTTGTTTTAAATTATTCTTCAATATTGTTGAATAGTTACATTGGTCACATTTATAATTAATAGTTGAAGTGTGTTTTAATCGATGGTTTTTTAAATTTCCCATCAATTTTGACGAATAATCACATTGTTCACATTTGTAGTAAGGGCTTGTAGCGTGCCTTAATTGATGTTGTTTTAAATATCCCTTCAATTTTGATGAATAATCACATTGATCACATTTGTAAGTAGTAGTTGAAGTATGTATTAATTGATGTTTCTTTAAATATAACTCCAATTTTGATGAATAATCACAATGATCACATTTGTAACTGGAATTTGAAGTGTGTAATAGTTGATGTCTTTTGAAACTGCACTTCAATTTTGATGAATAATCACATTGACTGCATTTGTAATTAGCAGTTGAAGTGTGTTTTAATTGATGTTGTTTTAAATTGCTCTTCAATTTTGATGAATAATCACATTGGTCACATTTATAATTAGTAGTTGAACTGTGTTTTAATTGATGGTTTTTTAAATTGCGCTTCACTTTTGAGGAATAATCACAGTGATCACAGATGTAATTAGTAGTTGAACTGTGTATTAATAGATGTTGTTTTAAATTTTTCTTGAATTTTGATGAATAATCACATTTATCACATTCGTAATTAATACTTGAAGTGTGTACTAATAGATGTTGTTTTAAACTGCACATAAATTTTGTCGAATAATCACATACATTGCACCTGTATAACAAAGGTGAAGCTTGTTTTAAGTTAGAATCCTCTTCAGTTGTATGAATATTATTAATCGAATAATAATCATTGTCTTGTTTAATATTAATCGTGTTGACAAATTCACATTTCATATCATTATAAGCCACATGAATTTCTTGTTTTATATCATCATTTATAATGACTTGTTCTTGTTGGATAAGGTATAAGTCTTCTTCAGGTTCTAATTTAATCAAATTTTTACTAACCTTAGCTGCTGACATCAACAATTCACAAGCTTTATTAAACTGTTTACATATAATATTAATTAGATTTTAAAACGCATTTATGCAAAACTTTTACACAACATGGGCAGTGCATCTGAACTGTGTCTTTGTACACTGTCGACTGACGACACTGATGTAAACATGTATAAAAAAACCTAATATAAACCCAGAATAGAGAGTAAATGCTTTTGTAATCAGCTGATTTTGAATTTTACAGTGGCAGTCCGAGGTTATTAATATCAGGGGGGGGCTTGTAATTAATATAGAAAAAGTAAAAGATGTATTTACGAATTAAAGCAAGCCATTATTGCACGTAATGAGCGGTTTTTCTATTTTACTGTTATGATAAGTCCGTTGTGAATTCCAAGTGGGTTTTATAACGTTTCACTTTATCAAACTGAACATTTCCTTTCTTTGATGTTTGTAACTTATAGGGTAGCGTCGAGTAGATTCGGACGCTTTTTTCAACTCGCCCCAGATGTTGGTTAATGCGTAAACGATGCCAGCCGATAGCCTGCACTTCAATGTAAAATATATATGAGTAAAACAAAATCTAGTATAATTTTATCCTTATCAACAAAAATAGTGATTTTAGAAAAATGTCATTTGTCCAAAAGTGTCCCAGTACCAGAGGTGGGTAACTATTTTGAATAGATCTATTTTAAATACCTATTTAAAATGAAAATGGCATTTTCTATTTTCTATTTTAAATAGTCGATGAAAAACCATTTCCTATTTTATATTTTAAATAATAAATTTGATCTATTTACTATTTAAAATAACTTTTTTATGACAATACAAGGTCAAAAAAATATGTAGGTACACAAGCTGGTAATGGAAACACTTCCATCACGAGCGTCAGACTAAAAAATTTATCATTTTAGTTGTATTCTATCTTTATTCTTTAACACTATAATGAATATGAATCTATCTTTCTTAAGTCATCTGCGCACTATGTATTTCTGAGGTTATAAAATTAAAATGCATTATTTTCTTAAGTTTACATACTTTTATTCTTAAAAATGTCGCAATCCACGAATCAGGACAATATAAACAGTGAAATCGAAAATCAAAATATACCGTTGATTTTAAATGGTAGGTTTTTTAAATTAAAAACTGGAGATAGAAGTAATAGTAGCGCGGAGTGCAACACGTGTAGGGAAATTATAAAAGGACGCCTGAATGCTACAACAAATTTTAGAAATCACTTAAAGGTTAGTAGAGTAATAAAGTTTTTTATAAAATATTATCTTTTATACTTACCATCAACAATTTTTGAAGGTAAGAAATCATTCTATAGAAGACTATGAAAATTATCGAAAAAATACATATATACATCCCAAGAAAAGACCTGCAACGGTTTCCATACAGAAAGGACATTCTGAAAAAAGAAGTAAACAAACTTCTTTGGATGGTGTTTTTCATCAGGGAGAACAAGAAGAAGCCAATAGTCTTATTTCAAACTTTGTGGTTCAAACCATGAGTCCATTAGCAATAGTTGAACATGAAGCATTTAAAAAATTAATTGTTGGTACGTAATGAAAATTTGTAATGCCTGTTAGTGAATACAACCACTTCGCTTTTGTTCAGGTATAAACAAGTTAAAAAATCCAGTTCGGGTTATTACAAAAAAGACTCTTTCGAATAAAATCGACAATGACTATTCTCAAATGATTATGACCATAAAAAATGAATTAAAATCTGTAAAGTATATTTGTACTACAGCTTCAAAAAGGAGCTATATGGGCATTACTGCACATTGGGTTTGTATTTTTATTTAGCTTTTACTAATAAAAGCAAATAAATAATTTCTTTAAAACTATTTTGTATAAAAAACTTATTTGAAATACCTATTTTGTATTATGTATTTTAAATAAAAATATGTAAATCATTTTGTATTTTCCATTTTAAATACTTTTAATAAACTTATTTTATATTTTCTATCTTAAATACATTTTATTACCTATTTTACCCACCTCTGCCCAGTACGGGGCAGATTTGGACTACGGTGGGGCACATTTAGACAAATACTAAGCCGTATACTCTGAACAAAGAATCAAACAAAACAGGAAACTATCGTTTCTCCAATATTGTAATGATCAAAAGAAACAGAAAACATTAGGTACGACACTTGTCTGGCCGTTCCCTTCGTTTCTTGGGGCATGGGTAGCTCCATAATGATGTTTTCTCTGATAGCAGTGCTGATATCACCGTCGGTGTAATAGAAGCCACAGTTACTCCTATGTTTTAAAAACTGCACTTCACATTCATCAAGCTCGTGTAGTTTTTGCACTTTACTCACATAGTGAAGTATTTTGTTTTTAGTTGGAAACTTTACCAATACAAAATCTCCCAAGGCGATAACCTCATCATCGAGTAGGTCATCAAGAATAACGTCATACTTCAAATCGAAATCCATATCAGAATCATCGTCATAGAGTTGTTCTGAACAATGCCCAAGTTCGTCAGATTCTGAAGAACTTGTTTGGCGGTATTTTAGATTTGGTTTAATTTTCTGTTTCTTATTCACTCTCATATCCTTCAAATTTCGTTTGGTAATTTGTACCTGATTTGAAACCTTTCTTCTTTTGTTCAATTCCCGCTCCTTCACTTCTTTTTCTCTGGGTAGTCTGTATAAATGCGAGATTGGCCGCGTTTTCTCTCTTTCCCCGTTTCCTTCTTGGACTTCAGTTTTGGCAAGGGTCTAACAATCGCTGGACTAGCAACTTCCTTTTTCTTATCCAGCGAAAAAACCTTTTCGGAGTGCATGAATACATGACTCAAGATAGAATCAAGAATGTGAGCTACAATGTGGATCGGTCTGTTACCATCGTTAGGTGTAGCAGAAGGCAATGCTAAACGTATGTTGCTAATTATCTTGATCTTTGCATTGGATTGTTTGGACTGATTCGTGTTGCGTTCAAGATTCTCACCAACAAACGTGCTACACTGAACTTCTGAATTATCGTCTCTCTCGCTCTCTCTCTCTCTTGATCAGTTTCGTTTTGAAATATTCCAGAGAAATCACTTTCGTCAAAGGCCAGACGATTAAAGTGCCAGATGCCTGGAGACGTAAATGCTTTAAGGATGTTTGTTGGCGTAAAAGTCTGAAGATAAGGTGTGCGACTTAGACAGACAACATCGTAGATTGTTATAATTTTTCCTGTATTAGCCGTCAAATAGTCATTGAAAGCTATTTTTAGGCGAGCTTTGAAAGGACCATAGACGACAATGTCTAGGGGTTGCATTTTATTGATGGAGTGTGGTGGAAACGACAAAAATTCATTACAGCCAACGATACGTGCGATTCGTGATTATCGATTAGTAGCAGAATTTTGTTTGTCGTAGAACTATTAGTTTGTTTCTGGATGTGTTTAAGAATATCAACGAAAATGTCGGCGTTGATCCATCCAGTTTTTGAGGTAAAACCCACAGTTTCTGTTACAGCCCCATGCAGAAAATGGTCCTTTATTCCGACACGCGGGAAAATGTATAGTGGCGGAATGGCAGTGCCAGTTGCTGTGATGATGCCACAAAAGGTTTCCAACACACCTGTTTCCGCAGAAACACATTGCCCAACTTGTCTCTGCCCTTTCTCACAAATGATCTTTGGAGTCTGTAATACAGTTGGGATACTTGTTTCGTCAATATTCAAAATACGATCTGGAGCGAAGTTGTGCTTTTCGAGAACACTAGCGAGATTCTCGAAAAAAGCATCAACGTTTTTCTTATTAGCAGCATTGTGGAACTGTTTTTCCAAGATGTTTGGCGTATTCGTATGCAAGAGTCCTAGACATTGAATATGTTATGCCGAAATTCATCGATGATGCATCTAACAAATAACGCTTGTGACTTTTTCCTTCTGAAGATCAAAAAATTTGTCGAGAGTCGTATTTAGAGTAAAATTCGTTCTCTTCGCTGGAATCATCAAACCCAGAATCCAAAGCCGTTCCTTTGGGCGTGAAAAAGAACGTGGACTTCAAGTTGAAAGTCGACGCAGCATTTCGAATTTTCATCCCATTAACAACGACTTCACGGACAGCTTGTTTGATTGCATTTTTGTCATCAAATTTCGATTTGTTTTGCACTTATATTTGCGCACCATTCTAAGAAAAAGGAAAAGATTTTTAAATGCCTGCTTACATCAATCATATGGGGCAGTTCTGGACAATAAGGGGCACATTTGCACTTGTCGAAACCTGTCCCACACATTTAGTACCACACGTAATTTTTTTCCTTTTACGAATAAAAACACCGATTTAAGAATTAAGAACTAAGAGAGGTTATGCATAGCAGAGAGGGTCCCCTTTTGCACTGGGAATTCATAAATTAGGTACAATGAATGTCTTGCCCTGTAGAATCTTACAAGCATAGAGTTAAAAACTTACTTTTGGCCTTCAGAATATTGAAATTCACGTGGGAACTTTGTTATTAAAGCACGTTACTTATAACTTCTTACATGTAGTGTTAAAATGATCTACTGCACGCAAGTGCGCATGATTTTGGAGTAAGTAAGGCGGCAAAGTTAAAATGTGCCCGGCGTCCGAATCTGTCCCACCCTACCCTAATCATATTTGTTACGATTGGTGGATACCTACTTTTACAAGTAACAATAAACGGCATTATCTTACTCCGTGTGACAATGGCAATGCTGTCAACCCGGTAACCACTAAAACAAACACTAATGTGTTGATTAGAGAGGCACTGCACTGTCCAGACAGAGCCGCAAAAAAATTATGGAACTGTCGCACATGTGCAGTAATGTATTTTCTTTATCTAGTGTAGGTTAGATAGACAAGACTACTGTAACCTAACAGAAGTATACTAGATAAGCAAAATTACAGTAACCTAAAAAAATCGAACCTGCATTAATCGTGTGACCACTAGACCAGTACTGCTCTACCATTTTGACATTAAAACCGTTATTTAACCCATCAATGTTTACAATACATTCACAGCGCATGTGGACAGTTCACTAATTTTTTTGCGGTTCTGTCTGGACAGTGCAGTAGACTCTCCCTTAATTTGATATTCTTTAACCTTACTTTGCAAAATTCGATATTTAATAACACTAATGTTTTAAACACAATCTAATTCCACAGTTTATTTTATGTAATTATTCAATTCTCTTCGCGTTTCAACACAACAGGTATCATTGTCGACAGAAAATACATAAGTAAAATAATAGTTATGGTAACAAATCATTAAGGTAAAATATCAAACCTTATGAAAACTATAATTTTATGTTTGAAATATCTGTTAAACCGCAGTCTACAAGATCAACCTGTTCGTTCATTAAAGATAATTTCTATTTATGTTTGTACATTTTGAATGCTTCTAAAACATCTAATTTGTTTGCAAAACTGCAGTATCTACTTTACAGATTTGGAGAGATAATATATGAGTAATTGTATGCAGAAAATTCATTTGAAAAAGATGCGAAACAAAGTTTACAAAATTACAATGTCTACTTTACAGATTTGGAGAAATATCAAAATGTACCCATAAGCTTCAAAACTATACGGTCTCCTAAAAATCAACAAACCAAGTATGCATAACAGACAAACAGCTTCTTACAGCACATCTCAGCGTAAAAGTCTGTTAAACGCCTCTAACAATACTTCAAAAACAAGTGTTCTTACTCACAACGAAAATGTAAGTGTAGGCGCGGCGTAAGAGTAACTTAGGAAGCGTTGCACTTTGACGGTCAAGATAAATACCTACCTATAGACAGTTAACAGAGGTTCTCATTTTCTCAAATATTTTTGTAAACATTTTGTGACTGATAGAAAATAACTTTTTATAATTAAATTACATATTAATTGTAATATTGTTACATTCTTTTTTTATTTTCCTCATATAATGAATAATAAAATTAATTATTTCATTTGCCAAATGACTAATTACAGAATTCTCATAAATCATTTTGAAATTATTGTAAGGGGTTTTTCGGTGGTGGCAAGTAAATCCTGCCCTCAACAAGCACCAATACAAAAATTAAGACTAGTTTGGAAATATGTTTATTTAAAATAATTATAATTTACGGTATGAGTATTTTATTGTTTGGGACCGCTCTAGGGGTTGGTAACGGATTCGGGCGCCACCCAAAGATAAGCTCCTGTTCAGGTGTTCTTTGGGGCCTATCCTGAACTCGCTCCGTATCCAAATGGCCTGCTCCATGTGCTTCAGTGGAGGAAAAATTCAGGGTATTTCCGCGTTGGTAGATGTATCTGAAACAGAGTTAATTCGGACGGACGGTGGATACGGTAGACAAAGGTTACAGGTCCCTTTAACAAACAAGATCCTTTACCAATGATTTATGATGAATGAATGATTATTGATTAATATGAGCTCTATTAATTTATTTAGGTTTCAACTACTCTTTACCTCATGCTCATTAATAAAATGCAACTTCGCGTACAAAAGTATTGGACCGTGTCACTGGCCTAGTAGAATACGAAATATTATTGGTGGGGCGGTTGGAAATCCCCAGTTTTCCTGCGATGAGGCGGCAGTGTCACAAGTTGTTTTAATTAATATTAAATCAATTAATGAATTAAGGCTTATTTCGACGTTCCCAAAGTATTGGTCATTAAATAACGGATCGGTTGATATAAAATTTTGCCACTTTCTACTAACAAAAAAATACTTATTCTACAGGATGTTTTAATTAATAATTAAGGACACTTTTGTCTAGTTATAATTCAAAATTTACAGAAGTCGGTTTCTTCTTGCATATACAGGATGCGGCTTTAGTGCGTCGAAATACAATATATCCGTTATTAAAAAAAGTTATTTACAAAAATTATAGGCAACTTCAAACTTCACATAATAAAATTATTTTCGTATTTACAGGGTGTTACATATTACCAGGGTGAACCAAACATACTTTTTTTTAAATGGGACACCTTATATATTATTTCAAATTTAGATCAAGCTCATCTCCCCCATACTTCCAATATAGAGTTTCATTACGTTATACAGGGTATTTCAAAAGTTATGGTTAATTGTACACGAAAATCATTCTCATTTTAACGTCATGTATACAGACAGAACAACCTAACAATAATTTTTTCCAGGCATAACTTTTTGACATTGGTACAGTATTACGAGAAAATGCTATTTCTTTATTATTGCATCAATTGAATATAGAGCGAGCCAAAACTCGAACACATGATTTTGTCAATTTTTTCAAATGAATCGCCCTGTATTTTATTTTAAAAAGTGAAAATACACTTTATGTTTTTTCATTTTTATTAAGCACCTAAAATCGTTAATTTCTGAGATATTTTCAATTTAATAACAGAAAGAGGTTTTTTTCTAAATTTCTATTATAATAAGTTAGCCGTGAACAAATAAAAGTGTGACAAAATATTATCAAAAATTCAAAAAATACCACGGCTAGCTTGTCATAATAGAAATTTAAAAAAAAATCAGTCATAAAAGTTACATTTAAAATATCGTTATTTAAATTGTTAGTTGTTAGGTATGGGTGCATATGCAGATTTTTATGCCAGATCCAATGGCATGTTGAATAAGACAACCCTATAATTTGAAAATAAAGTTAGTAGGTATCACTAATTTATCCTACGTTGACAACTTACCAGCTTGAGCACTTAACTGGCGGATTAATTTTTTGGGGCTTGCTTCCATTCGTTGCCTGTATATTGTTACATTATTCGAAAGAAAATTGCAAGACCTACATTTTTGTAATAAGTAAATTTTGTCTATCTCCAACGGTTTTTGAAATATTTCCAATTTTAGGATTTTTATTTTAATTCTTCGTGGAATAATTAATGTACACCCTGTGTAATATTAGGTATATTGACCAGAAAACGATCATAACAGTTGCCATGCTTAAATAAATGGTAAAATGTACTATTATCTATGTGAGTGAGAATGTAATTTTATAAAAAACTTTTATTAGATATAAAAATACTACGAAAAAAGAAACTTTTTTAAAAAGCACGCGAAGAAAATGTAGTAAAAAGAAGAAAATATTTTTTTTATTTGCACCAAAATGTGATAAATCTTTACGACTAAAAGTAAACGCGTGGGGCGCTCGTATTATACACATGTGACGGAGAGGAATGAATTACAAATGCTAGACAAATGAAAATACCAAATTAATGACTCATTGCCCATATGCGCCCAAGCCGTCTCCTAATCACTTTTTTTTTGTTCAAAAACATCAAAAATAAAATGCGTGGTAAGCGTTCTTCATCACCTGAAGCGGCTGTTGAAGCTTTCAAAGTAGGTACTTGTTTTGGAGGTACCTCTCTCAGAGTGGCAAACAAGTTTTGAACATTAGTTTTACTGAAGCAAAAGTGTATAGATCTTAAGGAAGAGTATTTTGAGAAACAATAAAAAAATTTTAGGTAACATTATCTGTGCATTTTTAGCAATGACCCTCGTAGTAAATATTTTTAAGTATGTGGGGCCAGATTTTTTATGATACCTAATATAACACCGTTTATGTTTAATTTAGAGCCGGGCCAACACAAATGTTTTGACTACCAAGCAGTTCCCGTTAATCGTCCATAAGAATATTATTATAGCGCGAAACAGATGTGAACATCGCGGCTTAACGTAAAAGTATAGAGGAAAGCGGGGTTATGTGGACCGCTAAGTTAAGCGGTTCTGACAAATTTTTCCGCCAATTAAACATACTGACTATGGCTTCACTGTACGCTTTACAGATGTCTCTACCTTTGACGGTGTTTACTGTTCTGTGGAATGAAATAACGGGGGGTTTTATTTTTTGGGCGAGCAAGTTATTTTTTGTATGCAAATTGTTAAATTTTAATTAATAACACGGCTTCGCCTGCTTCTCTGCTTTCTGTGCAATGTCGCTTTGATCTGTTTTGAGGTTAACTGTCGGTGATGTTAAAAGTAAATAAGTGTATGGTGGGCTTAGGTGGACCGAGTTGGTGTGGGGTTGACTGGATCGGTGTCCCGTTTAAGATCAATTTAACCCCATTTAAATAGTTAATAACAGTTTTTTCAAGTAACAGAGAGCCCATAATACGTATAAGAATTACATGTAATAGAAAATTTTCAGAAGAAAGCCTCAAATCAGCAGTCCTAGAAAATGGTATGAAAGTGCAAAGAATTTTGAGATATCACGAACAACCTTAATTAGACAGATACTTAAAAAATGCCAGAATGAAGATAACATGGAAAATATAAATTTCAGACCAAAAACGAGCAGTCGCTACCGCAATCGAACAAACATTACTGGCAGATTATATAAAACAGGCACCAGCTATGCAGTATGGCCTAACAATCGAAAAAGCGCGAAAACTTGCATACAATTACGCCGCAGCTAATAAAAACTAAAGGAAAATTGGAATAGAGAAAAAATGGCACGTAAAGAGCGGCTTTTAAGAAAAAACAAAGTATATCACTTATAACTCCAGAGCAGACCAGTCTACGCCAGGCTACTAGTTTTAATACGCACAATGTCTGTAATTTTTTTGACAATTTGGAAAGCATTTTAAACAAGTACAAGTTTAGCCCGCAGGTCATTTACAATTTAGATGAGACTGGTAAGTATTTTTCTTCCGGCGATAAGTAGCTGTCACAAGTCACAAGGATCTATCATATCACTAAGTCAGCTCTGAGAAATTACTAAGGCCTGTTTTTTTCAGGCGTCGCGACCGTCCACAAGACACATAAAATATTAACTACAAAAGGTGTCAAACAAGTGGGTCAGATAACTTCGGTAGAAATAGCGAATTTGGTGACCTTTGTAGCCAATAGTGGAAAAGCTGTTCCACCCTACCTTATTTTTCCTCGCAAACACTTCAAGCCAAATATGCTAAAAAATGCACCAGTAGGAAGTAAAGGCAATGCAACTCAATCTGGTTGGATGCAGTTAGAACTACTTTTTGATGTCCTACAACATTTCGTTGAACACGGAGACCTACCAGAGAGAGACCCAAGCTCATACTTTTAGGTAACTATCAAAGTCATTTGAGAATTTTATTGCTAACATTTCGGTCACAAGCTGCAACCGCTTGACCTGTCGGTCTTTGAACCATTTAAAATGTTCTACAATGCTGCTGGATGACTAACCACCCAGGATATGTCATTAGTATTTACGATATTGCAGAACAAATTGGAGAAGCTTTTCCAAGAGCTTTTACCGTTAGCAATAATATAACAAGTGGGTTCAACAAACCTGGCATTGCGCCGTTTAATAAGGACATATTTAAAGACGAGGACTTTTTATCGTCATGTTACGTGTAATGGGAGCTTTACAAAATTCAAAATTTCGCGCTAAATTATACGAGATTAAATAGTTATATATTATTTTCTAGATAAAAAAACGGTGATTGGATATTTGCATTTAAATGTAACTAATATTAAGATGAAAATATTGAATTTGCTTCACTACGTTATTTATATATTTAATTTCAAAATATTTAAAATACGCGGCATTACTAGGACATAAAATGCGTTGAAGGAGAAGGGAATGACGCTATTATAATGATGTATAGTTTTTAAAAACAGTCGCCTTAAGTAAGCGATCAGAGTTGGTTGAAAAGCTCCAACAGAGTAATTCGTCGCAGAGGCACGAATTACAAGGGAAGAAGCGCAGATACCTTCCTTATTAAAATAATAAAAGGCTACAATAAATAATAAAAAGTGAAAGTGTTTTAGAGTTGGTGTTAATAAAAAGGATTGCACCGTAATTTAAAATTCGCATAAAAAGTGACATAATAAGTGAAGATAACGCGTTTTATACATATCACAGCCGTAATCAATTGGGCTTAAATAGTGAACAATAAATATAAGACAGTAATCGATCCAAATTGGTAAATCCAAGTATAAAGAATAATAAATCGAAGTTCTAATGATGTGTAGTATGATTGGGCATTGCAGTTAGTAGCGCAAGCCATTGGTAGCAAAACTATAATAATTAAAATAATAATTGACAATTATAAACATATCAAGCAATAATTTACAAAAATCGTTAAATTATTGGAAGGAAAATTGATGTCATTTTCATTCATAACAAAGGTGTAAGAAAAGATACAGAAAATAAAGGAAGAGGTTCCAGTTTGACGGCACAGTGACATCAACGGAGGAACAGCCCAACAACCTAAACGAGGCTCTTCACCGGTCAAAGAAACGCAGAGTTACATCATCAGCTTTCAACAAAAATAACAAATAAGAACCTTTTGATCGTGTGAATAAATAAAACGTTTATGTGTTTGATTTCCTCTAAACTTTAATATTTGAACATCGCAATTAAACGAAAAACAAATTGTATAATTCTAATGCAGATTTTATTGTTGTATGTTAGTTTTAAGAAAGTTATTTTAAATTATAGGTTTGATTTTATATGTTTGTAAACAACGCATTGATGCATTTTCGTTCAGATTTTGAATTTAATTAAATGGGTATAACGTTTGACTTACTTTTACTGCTAAAGATTATTAATATTAAAAGCTTATACAAATACTGAATACATAAATGCAGATAGAGCTAAACTCAATAGGACTCCAGGTAAATCGAATTGAGCATAATTTTGGTCAATAATAACAGTAAGAATTTCTTTATTCTAATATTTGAGCTAGCTGGTGCTTTTAAGTAAGAAAAGAACTCGCAAAAGTAAATACTAAAGCTCATTTACTCAAACTGAAATTAAAAAGCAAGCGAATTAAAATTGAACTAGTAGATAATATCTTTATAAATTGAGCCCATTCAGATTTAATAAACAGTAATTAGAATATAATCATTTTAAGTTTCACAATAACAGTATTAAATTTTATTCAATAATGTTGAAATTATAAAACAGTTTAAAAGAACTCAAATCTTATTCTTTCTAGCGGGTTAACCAAACCAAACTAATATCCAAGGGTATTACGCCCGTTGCATACGGACCGTCCAGTCGCCCATATTGTGGCAGAAACAAAATTGACCCAGAATCCAAATCCATCCCCAGTCGATGATACATATGGTGATCCAGTTGAAATCAATGATATCAATAATTCAATTCAGAAGATAGATCTCTCAAATCCAGATAACTATGTTTCTGGCATCTCAGGTTTAAATCCTGGTAAGACACATATTCTTTCCCCAGAAACTATTAGGCCGTCTGTAATGGCAGTACGTAGAAAGGCTAAGGGCAAAGGAAGAAGGAAAGGCTCATCCTTAATTCTTACAGACATTCCGATTAAATTAGAAATCGAGGAAAGAGCTAAAGCCAAAAAAATCAATGAAGGAGAAACTGAGAGTAAATAAATGCAAAAGACAATTCTGCGTAAGTTCTTCGTCAGAAGATGAACAGCAAGCAACTTTCCTTGCATGATTCATTTTCAGACCAATTGGCGATGAAGAAGTTAACAAAGAAGATTTCATAGTAGCTAAAATTCAGGACAAAACTGCTTCTACAACTAGAAATTACGTATATATATATATATATATATATATATATATATATATATATATATATATATATATATATATATATGCTGGGCTTTATTACACGTACTTGTAGAGGTTTTTTTAAACATAGTTGCCCTCAAAACGTTGTTTTTCTCATAGCTGTGGAACCAATACCACCGCACCCCGCTGGTATATGGATAGGATTACCAACGCAGATGTTTGTTTATTGCGACATTGTTGAACCGCAAATTGTGGGTGATGTTTTATCTCCGCTTATGCGTATATAATTAGTTCAGAAAACTACGCTTACGGGGGTCATAAAGATCTGGTTTTTTCGCTTGCACGCTACATGTCCGTGAAGACACGGGAATTTGAAAACATCGAGATTAATATAACAACATATACAGGTGCAGCAATGCCATTCGAGTTTGGGACGTCATGTCTGAAGCTACACTTTATGAAAGTGCAATACTCGTTTGTCATCAGCAATATTATATAAATCACACCGGCAACGGTATCGGTTCCATCTACAGAGGCGCACCATATCAATGTGGACATGGTATAGGGAGCTGGCTAGGTGGTATATTTAGAAGTATAATACCGTTATTTAAGTTTGGTGCAAAGGCTGTTGGAAAAGAAGCTCTTATAACGGGTGCCAATATTTTTGGTGACGTCATAGAGGATCGGCCTGTAAAGGAATCGTTTCA
This sequence comes from Vesta saturnalis, assembly GCA_036346205.1. Classification (NCBI taxonomy): domain Eukaryota; kingdom Metazoa; phylum Arthropoda; class Insecta; order Coleoptera; family Lampyridae; genus Vesta; species Vesta saturnalis. Next base: position 292,926 of record JARFJB010000390.1, read on the forward strand.
AGAAACATTTCACGAGGAAGGTAGAAACCTTAAAAGTAAAGCCGATGAGAAAATCGATAAAATGATGGATGGTTCAGGCTATAAAAGAGTACGTCTATCTGATAATAACCAGTCTCTACCGAGAGCTGTTTCTGCTAAGAAGAAACCTACTTACGACGATATATTTTCAAGATAATGGTTTTTCTACATGCCCAATCAAGTGAATGCGGCAAGTCCGAATTGGACTTGTTCGCTTTAACGTCGACCCAGATAAGTATCGAGGGCGGTGAATGGATATTTTACAAGTCCTTTTCAGCTCTTCGTAATGATGCCCCAATAGAGTTTGTAGTGCCCGGAAACGGAAACGATTACATAGATTTAAGCCAGGCCATGTTGTACATCACAGCAAGATGATACAGCACTCACTGACGCGGATGATGTAGGATCAGTAAACAATTGGATGCATTCGCTTTTCTCAAAAGTGCAGGTTTACTTAAATCAGATGGTGTCACAACCAAACAACACCTACGCCTACCGCTCATATATCGAAACGTTGCTAAATTATGGAAAAGAGTTCACATCTAGGTTGTACCTTATGGCACAATGATACAGCCGGGCAGATGATGAATACACTGGGACACGCAAATAACGGTTTCTCGAAACGTCAAGTACCTACAGTGACCAGCAAACAGGTTGAGATGGTTGGTCCCGTGCACTCGGGTGTTCAACCAAGAAAAGTTTCTCATAAGCGGTGTTGAGTTAAAGGCTAAATTTGTACCATCAGGAGATACATTTAGTCTAATGGCGGTGCATGATTCAACTTACAAGACGAGAATTATGGGCGCTAGTTTACTGGTGAGCTGTATGCGAATCAACCCCACAATTCTAATTGCACACGTAAAAGTGTTAACTATACATACAGGGATACAGCGAAAATCATAGGATAATGTCTTCCAGGGTTAGTTACCTAAACGATGTATGGTAGGTTTTATCGCAAATAAAGCCTTCAACGGTGATTACGCCTCAAATGCATTCAATTTTCATCACAGCAATATTAACTAAATGCCGTTATATATTGACGCCAACAAATTCCACGGAAGGCCTTACAACCAGACTTTATCCAATGGTTTATATGTGAGGGCATATCACACCTTATTCTCCGATACGGGACCGAGCTGGTAGCGTAGTGGTGACATGACCTGCTTAGCATTCGGGAGGTAATGGGTTCGATTCCCGTTACCGTCTATATTGTATGAGGTTTTTTCTCATACACATGTAGCGGCATGGCCACTGTGTATATGCACACCATGTGCGGCTACTTAGTCAAATGCTGGGTTAGTATTTTCCCCTTCAGAACCCTAACTCCGTTCCTATCCTGATCACACTCATCCTTAATCCCACCATGCATATAAACGTAATGAATGTATGTATGCTGAGTATCCATTATTGTGCCTGAAGGAGCAGGGAAAGCTCGAGCAGCCCGTCCTCCCCCCTGGGGGCGGAATGAAATACGAGGGCGTTTTCTTTCCTTTGTGGTACGGGTATTCATTTTTTTAATGAGGGCAACGATATATCGAGAAGCGATTACCTTAACGGCCTTATGTTTAATAGTCTTCGACTTAACCTCTGACTTGTCTGCAAACGCTAGCACGCACTGGAATTTAGTTCCCACCGCCTAGAAGAAGCACACGTAGAAACCGTTAACTTTCTAGTGTACGCCGAATTCGATAACGTGATCGACATCGATAAACATCGGAATGTGGTCATGGATTTCGCCTGTAAAAAGGGGTAACCCATAGATGACAAGCTTCAGTGTACAGCAGCAGCTGAAAGAAGATGGGTGCATACTTAGATGTACAAGGGTTTAGAGGTGATAACGAATTCATACTGAAAGAAATTGCTGTGGTTACAGATCATGGAGCTTAATTGTTGATACTAATAAAGCCACCTCGAAATTATTTTATAACAAAGCCCTTATCGAGTCAGATAAGGTATTTAGAGAAGAAATATCATGGACTGAAATGACAACCGGGTTATGTAGTCTACAACGATTTCCAAGAGGAGCTGATAAGAACGCTGCTGCCGTTTAACAAAATTCACGTTAATGGCAGTGAAAAACAACGGTTTTTAAGATTTCTTAACAAACCAATACTAAACTTGGACGAGATTGGTTGTCCGTCGATTAAAAAATCGAAAATCGAAGTGTTGAAATGTCTGAAATCGATCCGCAGCCACAAGAATGTGTTTCGATTTGTATGTGCTCAGCTACCGAGGCACGCACCTAGGTGGTTCAAAGTTAACGGCACTTATCCTAAATGGGGCTTTCCTCATAAGCCTTTACTATGTACATTCCACCCCCCTTGTTTAGAAGGTAGGAGTATTAAGTCTAGCTTGACCTTTCCTTATAACATTACCCACAACGGACTAGATACTCCTAAGGTGTTGTCTCTCATTAATTTTGTTGTTCCAGTTTATAAAACACGCTCGCATTTATTTTTTTATTACACTTCACCCAAAACTAATATTTTGTATACACTACCTATTATTAATTCTTGTGGCATTTGGAATAAACAATATTCGAGTGTGGATTTATTTATTTGTACGAATCTGAAACACAATATTAAATTTGTTTTATTACTATCTTAATAGTTTAAGCATTTAATTTTTAGTTAATTGTTTGTTTCTTTCACTTATAATCTTATGTTTAGTTTATATTGTTCTGTAATTGGATCTTTGGTTCAGTTGGACAGTAAATAAATATTATTATTATGTATTAGAACCAAACAACTTTTATATTAAACATTTTTTGTAACTTTGCAAATAACAAAGTTAAATCCAACATTTGATACTTTGGTCCACCCACTACATTTATTTCCTTTTAAAAATTCTTGTCTTGTTCAAGAAAACGTTACCAATCAAGCACATTTCTTATTAATGGCAGTCTTTAGATCCCATGGCTTCATTACTATAATTTGGCAAGTTCCAAAGATAATATGCAATAGATTTTGGCATTTATTTAAAAACCTTTAATCTATCACTTAATCTACTTAGATACTTCTTTCCTTTCACTTCTAAATATAAGTTAATCATTTAAATTTAAAGTTATGGATGTGTCTAATAAAAAACTTAAAAGGCGGAAAATAACCAGATTAAACCTTTGGCAACGAGAAATAAGTGGATACGATGATAAATAAATTAATACCAAATAATTAAAAAATTGTGATTGGTTTATTTCTGTAACAGCTCATAAGAAAGAATTTGGAAACTGGCTAATTGTGCGGTTTTCTGAAGGAACTACATTAAGCTTAATACAGTCTCTGAATGTAGGCAAGTAGCTGCAACCCATGATCGTTAACTAATTAACTATTAAATATAAAAAAATTAATTAAATAAATTAGGTAAATACAAAATCATTTTCTACATTAACATCCCAAGGTGCTTGAAACATCTCAACTGGTAAAGGTGTACAATGCGACGATTTGTAATCCTTCATGTACTTTCGTACCTAAAATTACAATTTTTATTAAGTATTAAATGAACATTTTATACATACCAAATATATAGCCATTTGATTTTTTTGTTGAATATTCATTTGATCGCCAATTTTCATAGGATACGACTTAGAATTTTCAGAGATGTAGGATTCTAATAATGATCTACACAAATCTGAATTTATATTAAGTCTCTGTACAAATTGATCTTAAACAAAAACGATATAAAATATGTTTTATTTCATAAAATAGTACCTTGCGCCACTAAAGTAGTAGATAAATACTCTGTCACCAAATTAAGTTGAGGTTCTTCAAAAATATGTGGATAACGAAAACGCATCAATTTTGTTAATAAATGATTTCCCCGGTTAGATGATAAATCTGCTTCTCTACAATCAAAGAAGTTTATATAAGTAAAACAAAGGCACAGTTCTACTTTAAGCTTATAACTTCATCGTCCGTACGACGAATAAGTAGTATAGGTCCAGGATACTTTGACAATTGTTCATAATTATGTAAATTTACATGCTCTCGAATTGCTAATTTCACAATCGATTCTAACCATGTAGGCATTTGGTTAATGGCCAAAGGTAAAATATCATCAAATGTAGCGTCTAAAACCTATTATGGAGTTTGTAATGTGAAGACAGATGTTTACAAAAATAACTACTTACTACACCTTTTACATCAGGATAATTCATAGCAGCCCAACTTGCTGTATAACCACCAATACTCCATCCAAATAATAAAATGTTTTCTAACTTAAATCCAAGTTTATTTATGGCAAACTGCATTACTATGTCTATTGTGTTATGTTCTTGATCTGGATATGGTGTTCCCTACAATAAAGTACTTCTAGTATACATTTCGGTTACAGATCAATTGCAAAAAACGTCAAGAAAGTTACACATTAACAGTTGGTGGTAATAATACGTACTGTCACGTGGTTGTGATTTTATCGAATATTGGCCGTTAGTTTCTAAATTATAAGTTATTCATCAATACCAGACTTCTACAATGTAGTAGTTCATGAAACTGAACTTGGTAATGCAGAAGTTCTTGGTACTGTTTAGATTGTAACGTTTTTTTGGTCCTTTCACGTATTTGGGAGTATTCAAAATTTTTACAAATGGTAATCGCATTTAGAATCTTTATTATCAAACAATATAAAGTTTTTAGTTTGTTTATCAAGCTTATGTTGAGTATATATATATATATATATATATATATATATATATATATATATATATATATATATATATTTTTAGGGTTATGATTTGTGGTACCTTTTTCAAAATTTTACATCTCCTGATGTTTCATATGATGAACAATTGCCTATAAATGCCAAAAAAGACATGCAATTTGATCAGTTGTGAAAAAATCTTCTGCACCCCACTTACTGAACATGGGGCAATTTGGTGCTTCTTATTTTCCACAATTTTTAATGTAACATTGTTGTATATTCTTTAAAATTTATGTTTTTTTTCAGGTGTAAATATGTCGTTTACAAATAAGAAATCGAAAGGTGCAGTAGATTCTGCTGGACCAAAATGGACAAAGAATTTAACAGCAACTACAAAACGTCGCCCCTCTATACCACAAGTGAAAAATCAGCTAAATGTGACCTTCTGCAGAATGCCACTAAAAAGAGACAATGTTGGTAGATTTTTGGGATTATATGACCAAGTGAAAGGTAGAGCTGACAAAATAAACAAGATCTCTGAAGAATTGATGTTGCTGTGGGAGAAACTGAGCTTCCCTCTTCTATCTAAGCAACAAGTTACAGCTAGGACTGACAAACTCATTAAACTGTTTGAAAAATATCGAAAGAGACCTAATGAAGAATTTGAAATATGCGTCAGTAATGTCTTTGACATTACAAAACAGTATGGGAATTGGCTTAGCAGTGAAGACAAAGAACTTTATAGAAAACAAATGGAATCCGGAGGCACAGTAGGATACACAACTGAGAAACTGGCTGCTATGTCAACAATCCATTCATCGAAAAGAATAAGAAGCTCACCAAAGTCATCAACAAGCAAATTGGAAGTTGATGAACAGGGGACTAACGACAGTAGTTCTAGTACAAGTACAGAAGAACAAAACATCACTTCTGATACTGATATTGCAGAAGAACATGAATCGATGAAACGAAAATACCAATCAACTACTGTTGCAGCGAAACTGGTTTCAAAGTTATCCTTATCGACAATGAAAACATCAAAAATGCTTAGCAATTTATCTCAAGAAGGTACGGGTGTGGCCACACCATTACAATCAGGCATTTGGCATCGAGGGGTCAAGAATGCAGAAATAGTCAAGAAACGCATGAGAGAAATAATTGGTACCGAGGAATTCTGCTTACATTTTGATGGAAAGAAAATTAATAATAAAGAATATCAGGCCGTGTGTCTGAAGAACTCCGCAAGAACTCTCAATCTTGCCATTTTATGTTGTGCAAGCGGATCAGCTGAGGACATTTTTATTCCATTGAAAGACCTGCTAGATGAGTATAATGCATGGCCAAATGTCAAAATTATTATTTCAGATACTACAGTAGTCAACACAGGTCGCAAAAATGGTGTTGTTGTTAGACTTCAGAATCAGTTTAGAGAAAAGGGTCTAGCTGAGCCCCAGTTTATTGGGTGCCAACATCACATTCTCGATTTGATTCTCCGGCACTTTATGGATTTCATTTTCCCAACAAGTTCACAGTCACCCAATATCAATTATCAATTTATTGAAGATATCTTGGAAGGCTATGAGGAATTGAAACAAAGGTATTCTGGTGAGAAAATCATACCGAAATGCAAGAACTTGGGATGGTGAGATGACTTCAGATTCCTTTTTGAGCTATGACAAGCTTATAAATTCTATCAATAAGAGAGGAAATGGCCTCAATTGAAATGGAAGAAGCTACTCTGCCTTCATAGCGCCAGGTGGAATTCGTGGGCTACTTTTGCACTCATTGCGTTTTTCCTCATTCCAAAATGGAGAGCTACACTCGAAGTGGCTTGTAACTTCATAGCTGGTACATGGGGGGAGGCTTGGTTCTCAAATCAACACTATTCGCAGTACATATACGATGAACTTTATTGTGCGCTCTCCAAATTGAAATGAAATGTCCTAAGGTTTTACGGTGTTTTTCCAATCACTGGGTCAACAAGCAATCTGTGCTTGACGTGCCTCGTTCAAATATAGTCGCCGAGCGAGCTGTGAAGCTAATGAAGGAGATCCATAATACATGCAAAACAGATAAATATCTGAACACAAAGTTTTTAAATAGTAATTCACAACTTTAAATAAGTATATTTCATTTATTGGACTACATATGTTTTTTTCAAATAAAGAAAGTTTAAGTAGCATAAATTTGTTTTGCTTCCTTAACCTAAAAATGCATCCTCTTAGGTGCGGGAGGTTTTTTCAAAAACGACGAAAATTAATATTATTTGTGGGACCTAGAGCCAAAAGTCAATCATTTTGTGGCACAGGCTTTTAAATCTGAAAAATCATAACCTAATATATATATATATATATATATATATATATATATATATATATATATATATATATATATATATATATATATATATATATTATATAAAAGATTAATAACGGCTGTATAAGTTTAACGTAATTTTTAGTATAACAGGGATGCAGCCTAAATTAAATTGACAACTATTTATACATCAATTTGAAAGCTGGAAATATTTATTCCTTCTTCAGTCAAAACTAAAATGATAAATACAATACTAAATAAATATAACATTATTGCTTACTGTATGTTAGATTATAATGAGATTGGCAAACACAAAAAATTAAATATCATTGAAATGTAATATAATTATGACAACTAAAACTGTAACTATAACGATTAACAAACAAGGGAATACGTATAAAATTTTTGTTAACAATGCAATCTGTTGTTAATTGTTAAAATATTTGAATATATAACACTTAAATTTTGAGTATCAGTTTTTTTGTTTAATGTGTTAGGTTCTCTATTAATATAAAGCATTTCTAAAAATAAACGTTTGAAATAATTATTTTCTGTGGTTAAAATTTTTACTTCATTAAAATTTGGTTTATGACTAGTTTCTAGAGAATGTATCGTTAATGCACATGATTCTTTTTATTTTAATATCACTTTTATGGGAAGTAATTCTATTTTTGAGGTTTCTTTGAGTTTGTCCTACGTATTGTTTATTGCAATTATAACATGAAATTTTGTATACGACATGAGATTTATTTAAAGTTTTGTTTTATCTTTAATTTTGAAAATAAACTATTGATTGTTTTAGTTGATTTGTTAGCAATAATGATATTTCTTTCTTGTTTTAAAATATTAGCGATTCTAGGTGTTAAATGTTTTATGTAAGGTAATGATCTAAAAATCTTTTGATTATTCTCGTTGTCATTAGAAAGGTTATTAATTGATGAATTATTTATTTGTAAGTTATTTTGTCTGACCAAATTTGGGTTTGAAAAATTAGTTTTTAATAATTTATTTGGGTAAGAATTATTAAGTAAAAGTTGAAATAATTTTTGATAATTTTGGTTTTGAAAGTTGGATGACAAATTCTGTCGATGCGGTTCTTTAAAGCTAAAACTAAATTAATTTTCATTTTTTCTGGATGTTCAGAATAATAATTTAAATATCTTCCAGAGCTTGTTGGTTTAATATACCAATCAAGTAATATTTTATTATTTGAATTGCGTATGATTTTTGTATCTAAAAAAGGTATGGAATTGTTAGTTTCATTTTCAATAGTGAATTTTAAGTAAGGGCTGTAACTATTAAAAACATTTAAAAGTTGGTTTTGAGTTCCTTGTGGAATTGCAGTTATAATGTCATCCACATATTTTTTTAAAAAAGGTAAATTGAAATTAATTTTAGTTACAGAATCATCAATTAAATCATCCATAACGTATTGAGTTTGCTTCATTTATTAATAATTTTCAACTTCCCGATAATCATGTTGTTGTTAGCCTTGACGTTATTTCTCTATTCACAAATATTCCTTTAGATTTAGTTATTAATTCGATAGAAAAACATTGGGAAATTATAAAAAATCACACTACGTTACCTAAATTAGAATTCTTTAATTTAGTTAAATTTATTTTTAATAGTAACTATTTTTCTTTCAATAATGAATTTTACTTACAAATTTTTGGAACCCCAATGGGTTCTAAAATTTCTCCAATTTTATCTCAATACGTTATGGATGATTTAATTGATGATTCTGTAACTAAAATTAATTTCAATTTACCTTTTTTAAAAAAATATGTGGATGACATAACTGCAATTCCACAAGGAACTCAAAACCAACTTTTAAATGTTTTTAATAGTTACAGCCCTTACTTAAAATTCACTATTGAAAATGAAACTAACAATTCCATACCTTTTTTAGATACAAAAATCATACGCAATTCAAATAATAAAATATTACTTGATTGGTATATTAAACCAACAAGCTCTGGAAGATATTTAAATTATTATTCTGAACATCCAGAAAAAATGAAAATTAATTTAGTTTTAGCTTTAAAGAACCGCATCGACAGAATTTGTCATCCAACTTTCAAAAACCAAAATTATCAAAAATTATTTCAACTTTTACTTAATAATTCTTACCCAAATAAATTATTAAAAAAACTAATTTTTTCAAACCCAAATTTGGTCAGACAAAATAACTTACAAATAAATAATTCATCAATTAATAACCTTTCTAATGACAACGAGAATAATCAAAAGATTTTTAGATCATTACCTTACATAAAACATTTAACACCTAGAATCGTTAATATTTTAAAACAAGAAAGAAATATCATTATTGCTAACAAATCAACTAAAACAATCAATAGTTTATTTTCAAAATTAAAGATAAAACAAAAACTTTAAATAAATCTCATGTCGTATACAAAATTTCATGTTATAATTGCAATAAACAATACGTAGGACAAACTCAAAGAAACCTCAAAAATAGAATTACTTCCCATAAAAGTGATATTAAAAATAAAAAAGAATCATGTGCATTAACGATACATTCTCTAGAAACTAGTCATAAACCAAATTTTAATGAAGTAAAATTTTAACCACAGAAAATAATTATTTCAAACGTTTATTTTAGAAATGCTTTATATTAATAGAGAACCTAACACATTAAACAAAAAACTGATACTCAAAATTTAAGTGTTATATATTCAAATATTTTAACAATTAACAACAGATTGCATTGTTAACAAAAATTTTATACGTATTCCTTGTTTGTTAATCGTTATAGTTACAGTTTTAGTTGTCATAATTATATTACATTTCAATGATATTTAATTTTTGTGTTTGCCAATCTCATTATAATCTAACATACAGTAAGCAATAATGTTATATTTATTTAGTATTGTATTTATCATTTTAGTTTTGACTGAAGAAGGAATAAATATTTCCGAAAGCTTTCAAATTGATGTATAAATAGTTGTCAATTTAATTTAGGCTGCATCCCTGTTATACTAAAATATTATATATATATATATATATATATATATATATATATATATATATATATATATATATATATATATATATATATATATACGCACAGGCGCACGCACACGCCCTCGTGACCACACGCGCACGCGCCTGACGCGCACACACGCGCCCGCGTTAGCGCACGCACGCAGGCACGCGCGCGCACGTACGCGCACACACACGTGAACACGCACGCGCCCGCGAGCGCTTGCGTGCACACGCGCACGCTCGCGCACTCCCCCCACATGCGCGCACGCATACACACCCCCACACGCGCACATACGCACACACACACGCCCACATACGCACACGCGCACACACACACCCACCCACACGCGCGCACGCACACACACTCGCACGCGCGCACACGCACACACACACACGCGGGTATACACACACGCATGTACGCACGCGCACACTTAAGCGCGCACGCAAATGCATACCCACGCGCACGCACACAGGTGCACGCACGCACACAAAATTGCGTCAAACTATATTTTATTTATAGAGAAATAATATTTGTACAACGAACCAGCTTACTAGATTTACTATGACAATACCAAAAACACTTATCAGGCTTAACGTAACCAAAACAAACTTTCGATGAAATAGTTTGGCGGCTGATACTAAAGGGCGCGAGGGCACGTGCCCACCCAATCACCAAGATAAATACAGCATGTAATTCAGTGCATTACTTTATTTTCTCATTCTTGCGTTTTTTTAAAACAATGGTATCATATAAAATACTTATCTTTTTTGGTTTTTTTTTAATGGTGTATTTTAAATTATACAATCTAATTTCCAATATCGAAAACTCCATTAAATTATTACCTTTTGATGCTGCTAATGAAGTTAGATATAACACCGTTAACATATTACGTAAAACAAAACCTCCAAAGAGCAACTTATCCTTTCGTCAACGACGTGCTTTACTTGATCTGAAACGCAATGAAAGTATAATAATATTAAAATCAGATAAAGGTAATGCAACTGTTATATTAAATATGAACGATTATAACAATAAGATAGAACAATTGTTGGGACCAGAAACTTATCGTGAAATACCAAAAGATCCAACAAAAGTTTCTTTTAAAAACTAAAGAACTGATTAAATTATCATCTATTTCTGAAGAAATAAAAAAGAAACTAACTCTGAAGCTATTTCACCAAAACTATATGGTTTACCAAAAATTCGTAAACCTAATATTCCTTTTTGTGCGATCGTTCATTTTTGTCAACTTACTGTCACTGTTTTGACAACAGTAGGTGGCATTTTCTGTTTAATGAGTCTAACTGAACGGTAAGTAATTTACTTACCGTTCAGCGAACAGTAAGTGAAATTCATAGTTTACTGAAACACTGATTAGCAGAATTTTTTACACAATTATTCTACAACTGTCACATTAACATTGAAGTTACTAAGGAAACAATACATACGCTTGTGGCTCTGCTTATAGTCATCTTTTAAGCAATTTTGAGATAAAATAAAATGTGTTTTGCCTACATTTTGCCATCAAGTGTATTGTTGATCGCACAAAAAATAGCATAAGCATTTCGAACAGTAAGGAGTTTACCGATCTCCTCCAATATTGGCGACTATTATCGTCGATCGGTAAACTATCCTTACTGTTCTTAATACTTAATATACTATTAAGGCCTATTGTTAGTGCAATTGGTTCTCCTACATATAGCCTTGCAAAACATCTTACATTTTTATTACAACCTCATATAGGAAAAACACCCCATTACATTAAAAATTCTGCCGACTTTGTTGAAAAAATGCAGTTTCAAAATTGAAGAGGGTGATATAATGGTTAGTTTTGATGTTGTTTCACTTTTTACAAAAGTGCCTATAAAAGAAACTATACCCATTTTTTTTCAGCTGTCTTACTACAACTTATTTTCAGTGGAATAGTAAATTTTATGAACAGATTGAAGGTGTAGCAATGGGTAGTCCCCATAGTCCTGTTATAGCTAATTTTTATATGGAAAAATTTGAAACATTAGCGTTACAAAATACACCTAAAAAACCTTCAGTTTGGTATAGATATGTAGATGACACATTTATTATTTGGAGACATGGAGAAGAAACACTGCATGAGTTTTTGGTTTTTATAAATGGTATACATCCTAGTATTCGGTTTACCATGGGCAAAGAAACTAATGGAAGTTTACCATTTCTTGACATATTAATATCTAAAAATAATAATTCACTATCTTTTAAGGTTTACAGAAAGCCGACACACACTGATATGTCAAAAAATTGGTGTAATTAAATCTTTAGTAGATCGAGCAAAACGAATTTGTGACCCTGAATTTTTGAAGGATGAATATAAATATTTAACAAAATCCTTACAAAATAATGGATAATCACTTACAGATATTAATGTTATTACACCTTCTAGGCGTAACCTTAAAGAAAAACCAGTTCTTAATGTTGGTATTGCTTTTCTTCCTTTTATAGCTAATGTTACAAATAGAATTGAAAAAATCCTAATTAAATATGGCATTAGGACTATTTTTAAACCTACAAGAAAAATTAAAGAACATTTAAGATCACCTAAAGATGTGTCAAACCCTTATCATCTTCCGGAGTGGAAAAGTATACATCGGAACCACAAAACGTAGCTTTGATACAAGACCTAAAGAACGTATGAGATTTTGTAGATTAGGTCAACCAGAGAGGTCTACTAAATCATGACATTCAATTTGACAATATGGAAATATTGTCAAGACAAACTCATTATTATATTCGTTTACAACGTGAAGCTATTGAAATATATAAACACCCTAATAATTTTAACAGACAAGAAGAAAATCTCCGTTTAAATAGGTTTTGGCATCTAGTTATTCTTTACTAAAATTTAATTTTATAGTTGGCTTATACGTTTCTCAAACTGTTATATTAATAGCAGGCTTATGTTTATGTTTTAATTTTTCAAATTTGTCAAAATTGAACATCTCTAACAATTTTTAACAAACATTACTACTGACGAAGATAACTGTAAGTGTTATCGAAATGTTTAGATTGTATAATTTAAAATACACCATTAAAAAAACCCAAAAAAGATAAGTATTTTATTATGTGTGATAATGGTGAAAGTTTACATTTTCAAATGGTATCAAAGTTTCTTTCTGGACATCAGGTGCATGTAATGCAAACACTCAAAACTATGTTTTGAAGAACGATCTAAAGTGTACCTATTTCGAGTATAATGCGGGTGACTACGGTTATCTTCGCCATACGCGCTTATACAGGCGATTTGGGGCACCGAGCCACGAGAAGACTGCACATTGATATCGGCGCGTACTACGCGTGTATTTATATGTGAAAACTTAAAATATTTTAAATTTAAATTAATTAGCAGTGATTGAGTGTAACTTCACTTACTAGGTTTTTATTTTGCCAAGAATTAACGTTTTATTAAACTAGTAACTACAAGGACGTGTTTATCTTGGTTTCTGTTGAAGTATATAAAATCGATTATAATAGTTTTATAGAGCTAACATTTTTATTAAACTGTGCCACATTTCATTCATTTATCTCTTAAATTCAAAACACTATAACGAAAATAATAAAAAATAATGATTTAATTGCTGTGGTTAAAAATCAACTTTTTCGAGTTACTAGGTTCTTCTTTTGCATGGCAGTACTGGACAAAATATTCCTGAAATTTGCCAAATTGCAACAGTTGGCTGTGGAGTAAGTAGCAGGAGTCATTATTTACTTGCTTCACCAAGATCATCTTCTGAGAAACTCAAAGGAGAGCACCGGTTCAGTGCAAATTGATTGTTGCTGTTTTTTCTCCTGATGATCTACAAGGTAAAGGTGAATCTAAAGTAAAGGCGCGAGGGTTATGAAAGCTATTATTATAGGGGACTTTTTACGGTTATATTGTGTATCATTTTTTGAAGATTGACCAGATGACGATTTGCCTGAAAAGTGAGAAATTGTTTTTGGAGAACATAATATATTAAAAAAACATATAAATGAATTATTTGTCTTTTTATATATTATTTATATAATCTATATTTTACCTTTTGAACTAGGTTCAAAATCATTGTGTTTGACCAAGTCGTCAGTGTCTTCATCAGACATAATATCACGCATGAGCATCATTTCTGCTTCCGTTGGTTTATTTTCATTACGAATAAACGAATACTTTCTTTTTGACACATTGCAAAAATTGGTATGGTACTTTTCACGTAAATCAAAACTTTGCCATGTATAAAACTCAAATAAAACAGAAAACTGTGAGGCCAAAAAAAAATGTGCAGTCCACTCTGCAGCTGATAAACTGCTACAATGTTGCTGCAAATACAAAAAACGTGGGAATTCATAGCCGGCACTACTCTTTCGGCCATTCGTACAATTTAAGGTCAAGTGCGTTGTGTGACCAAAGCCATAACCGACATGGCGTAAAATGATCAAATTGAACCCCACCACACCGCATCAGTCATTTTGACAGAAAGTTCTAAAAATTAAATAATTTTCACTATTGATAATGTACAAAAAACATTATGGTGTGGAGTGACCAAGTCACAGTAGTAACACAGCAGGGAACATATTAAACTGTCTTACAAATAGAACTCTCAATACACACTTACCTGCAGCACCCTGTATTACATACATTTATCAAAGAAAAAATTCATTTTTGAATGATTTGTAATTTATAAATTCTGCTTGAAAAGTGTAATAATGCAAATTAATTAAGTCAGATTAAAACATCAGCGAATTTGAAAAATATGCAAAATATCAAAATTTGATGAAATTGGAAAAATTACATCTTTAAATAAATAATTTGATGCAAATGTTTCTACAATAGGAAATTATAGATAAGCCAAAGCAAATACATCTGTTATACTAACAGTGCTTCCTCCGAATCCTGGATGATTCCAACCAAGAACTGAATACCCTCCCTCTAGAACAGTACCCATAATTCCAATTTCATAAAATCCAGCATTTCCCTCACAGCAAATTACTAAAGTTTTACCGGTAGGTGTAATCTTTCTTTTATCAACAAACATTACATCGACCTCATTATTTTCTTTTGTACCTAATTTATACCGAATCCCTTTATTAATTTCTATCAATCTTGATCTTCCTTGCAGTAAGCTGGATTCTATAATAATCATTAATAATTAACATTTACATATAACACTTCAGTTACCTAAAATTAATTGTAAGAGTGACAGAGATCCTGGATAAATTAATCTAATTCCAAATGTATGAATAGCTATATATCCAATTATTTGACAAGGAATACGCATTAATGATTGAAATGCTGTTCTATTGATTGACGAGTGTGAAATTTGAATACGACTTTTTGATATATCTCTACAATAAAAGTAACATTAACTTTATCTTATTTACATTATATTTACCCTGTCAAATCTTTCCAACTATACTCAATAGGCCAAGCAAAAAATTCAAATTCATATGTTGATAGATCTTTCTTAACGCCTGAAGTCATATCAAGTTGAGCACTATGTAAAGTTTGTATAAACTTATGATATGTAGGATTTGTAGCTCGGCCAAATCCTCTAACACAGAATGATACAACTAGAATAACACCGAGACTTGTTGCTAATTTACTTAACATAAGTAAACCATCGGGAGCCAAGTAACCTTTACGGTACAATATACCTATCAACAAAGGTGAAGTATACACCCCAAACTTCCACATCATATAGATCTTAAATGAATCATTTCAGAAAAAAGCATAAAATGTAACTGTAACTTACTGAGCTAATAACTTTATCACCCCATTGCTCCAATTTTGAAGCTTCATACATTCGCTAAAAATTGAATTGATTTAAATCTGGTTGAAAAATTAAGTTTATACACACTTCAGGTGGACCATTTCCATATATTTTTATTAATCTAGGACTAAACATGCAATCCCATATTGCCTTGATTGTTGACATTATCAATTTTTGTTGTAAAGTGAATCAGACCTTATTTTTACATAAATATTGTAAAATTACATTTAATAAAGTATAGTTTTTGTGGAACTGTCACTTTTTCGCACTTTTTGTATGCTTGTCAGTGTAATTACGTGAATATCAATATTTAAGTATCAATTACTACATAACCTAACATTCTTAAAAGACAATTTACTTGTACAGTGGCGTAACCCAAATAGATGAAGCCAAGAAGATAAAAATTAAGTCAGTGAGGGAGGTAATACGACCAATTTTACATAAAACAATTCTTATAAAGATTTACCATTTTTTGTCTTGTTTTTTATTTATATTAATAAATGATCATTTATACATTTCAATTTGATGATTTTGATAGATGAGTATTTTATTTTTGCATTTATGTAATTATTTTGATAATGCCATATGTTTCCTTAGCAACATATTGCTGTTAACCTATCACAGTATTTTATATTATTAGTGTTATGACTGTGAGTTATTTTATTTTTTTATATTTGTATCTGTTTTACCGCGTTTGCGTGCGCACTTAAAAATACGGGAAAAGGGTTGCGCTTGTATACGTTTACATTGTTTTCTTGTTTATAACAACTATTATTTTATGCCTTCGTTCTGTAAGGTAGCAGTCGCACAGAAATTGGTCGCCGACCAAAGACAATCGACCAAAAATTCAATACCACGTTGGGAGATATAGCACGTCTTACAAGAACGACCGTCCACGATCGGCCACAAGCAACCACGACCGTCCGGTTTGAAATTTCGAGCCCGCTTTAAATTTTTGGTCGACGGTTAACGGTTGGTGACTCATAACGTGATATTTTAAATTTTTTACTAACCTCTCTCTGATATAATTGCTTTTTTTAAAATTATTTTATTACTAAGTATGGATGGGTGGACAGTCAAGGAAGTGGTTGAATTAATTTGTTTAATTCATAGCAATTCCATTCTGTATGATATATCATTACCTGGATATTCTAACAGGGACATTAAAGAAGATCTCTGGCGTAAGGTTGCCTCAAGAATTCCAAATAAAAATGGTAAGTGATAACGCTTTAGTTATGAGTAATAAAATTTTATAAAACATCTTTTAGTGGATCAATGTAAAGCAAAGTGGCAGTTGTTACGAGCTGGTTTTCGTAAAAGGAGGAATGTATATATCCCACCAGGCTCAGGCGCCAAACAGGGGAAACAGTGGGCGTATTATAAACAATTGTCGTTCTTGGAACCACATTTAGCCGAAAGGGAAACGATGTCTAATGATAACGAGGCAATTTTAAGCAATTCCGAAGTTAACGGCATTTCACCTGGGACATATTATTTACAACCTGATGGTGCTATGATACCCTCACCTGTAAATAGTGACCCGCAGAGAGAAGACTGTTCGGTGCATCTATTGGAAGAAACAGAAGAATTAGACGTAACATTAGTTGAAGAGGAACCAACTGAGCCCGCTAAAGAAAGTATAAAAAAGAAGACAAATCGGGATGGCATGGATAAAGCTTTTGAACAATATTTAACAGTAAAAACACAAAAAATGTTGAATAAATCTACTAAGGAAAAAACAAACAACAGTACAAAATTGTTTTTATTAAGTTTATTACCCGACGTAGATAACTTATCTGATGAAAAAAAACTTCAATTTAAGATTAAAACTTTGGAATTGTTACAGCAACTTCAGTAGATAACGTATCAATACTGTATAATAAAACACATTTTGAAGCGTCTAAATTATTTATTGTCATTATTAGCAATAGCGGTTTCTTGAAATTCAAGAGCACGTTCTTTACAAAAATAATTTGTAAATACTTCACGTATGTGTCTAGCATACCTCCGAGATTGATTTGTTCTATTAACACATAATTCATCAAAATTATTAAAACTGCAAGTTTCTTTATAAGTTGTAGTGGTTTCAGTGATTTCGCTATCAACTGTTCTTATCATATTGTGAAGAACACAAGCAGCTTTAATAATTTTGTCACAAGTCTCAGGTTGAACAGCTATCGATGATTCAAATATTCTAAATTTGGACACCAAGATGCCAAATGTGCATTCAACAAGACTACGTGTGTAAGACAGCCTGTAGTTAAAAATCCTTTTTTGTTTACTTAGTTGCTTTCTTGGGTAAGGTTTCATTATATTTTTTGTTAATTGAAATGCTGCATCTGCAACAATCACATAGGGTAATTTTTCACCTTCTTTTGTTATCACACGATTATCAGGTAAATCTAACAAGCCTTCAGACAACTGCTTTCCAAATTCAGATTTTTTAAAAATGCCACCATCACTATTCTTACCGTATGCACAGACATCGATCGTAGTAAATTTATAATTTGAATCCACCAAGGAATGGTATAATTTATAATTGTAATACAATGAGCCACAATTACTAGGTTTCTTTATCCTAACGTGTTTCCCATCGATTGCACCGATACAATTGGGGAAACTTTTTTTTTCAAAATCCTTGGCTATTTGAAGCCATTGAGCTTTACCGGGAAACTTTAAAAATTCTTTTTGAAGCTCAAAATATATTAATTCTAACATATCTCTATGATTGAACATATATGGTTCGGACTTATTCTGAATCGATAACTTGCAGATGAGTATGATTCACCATTTGCCAAAAATCTATGAAATTAAATATTTTAGATACTAAATGTAAAGATATTAATATACCTTATGGTTACAGTAATCCTTTCTAAAAATCCAATACTTTTTCTATAATTAGTATGACCAATTACAAATGAAGGCTTCACTTTGTCCACAAGTAAGCACAAACACTTTTTTGACATCCGATAATAATTTTGAAATTTCACAGGATCTTTGTATAACTGAGGAACCAACACATGAAATTCTCCTTCTTGTTCCCCGTGTAAAAATATTTCCCTAACCCATAAACTGCGTGTTTTAACACGTCTTTTTAGCAGGATATATTCTAATATAGTTTCATCAGACGAAGAACTGCTACTCGAAGTCTCCATGGCAGAATTTTTCGTACAAAACACAGATAACTACCCCCTGTACAAAATTTATAAAACACAGCAAGTATGTAAATGTGTGTAAGTTAGGTTAATTTACCGTGGGTACCATAACTAACTGTTTTATTTATGGTGGGTACGTAGAAACCTGCAAAATTATTATCGACTTTAGCGCGACATTTAAAAATCTGTTGGCCTTGGACGGTCGGCCCTATGCGACGGTCGTTTAATGTTTGGTCGATTGAAATTGGACGATCGTGGATGATCATGGTTGGTCGTCTCTCTGTGCGACTGCCGCCTAATAGGGCATATGCAGACACTGCAAATGGGTCTTAGACCATGAATAGTATAGACATGCCCCCAGCTCTGATAGTGAAGCAAACATTGACATCACAACGTGGCAGGGCTACAAGCCACAGCCAACCCAAGCTAATGTTCTTATCGTCTGTATCACGATTAATTGAGTTCATTTTTAACTGATTAAAAAATTAAGCAATTAAATGATTTCAGTATTATTCGGTTTGATTAATTTATTTTTTTTAATAGAAGTATGCATAACTGAAAACAATATATATTTGAGTACCTGTAAATTGGCTTAGAGCTTATTGAAATAGCAGGTAACTAAAACAGCTAATGTACAAGTAATGATTTCATATCCTAGCCAAATAAACCCTACAGAATCGTACATAAATTTGCAATTACCTATGAAAAGATATCCCACTTCCTGCCACACAGGAATAAACCATTTTAATAAATAAATATCAATTTTTTAGTTAAATGTAAAAAAACATTGAACAAACACAAACCAAACAAGTACAAAACACATTGACAGATAAGTTTTGCCGCATTGTAACGTCATCTGACAGTTCTAATGTTTGCTTCACTCGGTCACAGGGGAAAGGTTCGTGAGGGCGAGTCTATACTATTCGTGGTCTAAGAAATGGGTCCGGAAACTATGCGTCTTCCGGCCTAGGCTGGCAAAAATAATACTAAATTACAGTTGGTATTCGTTGTAGTGACAGAACTGATAGATATTCAGCATTTGACATAATGCAAAGCCTAATCGCGTTACCGTGTACGTGTACGCATCCGTTATTATTTACGTATTAGTTCATTATAAACTATAAATTACATCTATAAATTATTATAAAGTGAACAAATTGGTAAGGTACCTACAAAATTTGAGTAATGAATAATTTTGCAATTGTATTTTGTAGGTTATGTTGGTTACTGTCAGTTGTTGGTATTGCCAGCAAGTACGAAATTTTAAAAGGTACAACAATTTTGTTTATTGATTTTAATAACAATTGTCGTTCGATAATACAAAACGGGTAAGAAGGCTAGAAGATGCATTGGATGAAAACAGCAGGAAGGTGAGACAATACAAAATGTCCGAACTTATTTATAAAAAGTAGTAATACATTTCAATTTCGGAGATTAGCAAAAAACAGGTTAGGAATAAACAATCAGCAAGCAAGAATATAAAATTTACTAAAAGTACAATATGAGACCATAGTCGAAACAAACAAGGCACAGTGAGGTGCTACAGATGTGGTGAACATCATTATGTAATTAAATGTAACAAATTTAATTTAACATGCGGTTTCTGTAAAATTAAAGGACATTTACAAACGGTATGTACCAGAAAGAAACATTTTTAAAATAATGCCAATCGAGTGGAAGAAATAATACAGTTAGACAAGTTAACTCAATCTGAATTAATTCGTATAAAGCATTTCTGTAGGTGGTGAGAATATCAGCTTTGAGATAGACAGTGGAGCCGCAGTAACAGTGATGGGTAACCAAGAGTTTGACTTGATATTTCCAAGTTTTACCATTTTTCGTACAAATTTAAAACTTATTTCTTACTGTAAAACCGATTTAAATGTACTAGGTTATGCTAAGGTCCTAGTTAATTACATTGACAAACCGTAGAATTTGAACTTTTACGTAATCTCAGGGTACTACCATACCAAACTCTGATAGTGAACTTGACCGAGACGAATGCGCATTGGATCAATATACCACCTGCGAAAATCTGAACTCCCAACAGGAGTTAGCAAAGTTATCTTTGCCTATAGTAAACAAGGTAACTGATTTATACCGCTGTGCTGCCTTAGTCTATATACCCTTGTCCAGTGTCCGTTCACTGACCGTTATTTTTACCACATCCTTGTTTATCTGTTTTATTAACTGGGTCCATTTTACCTGTTAAAAATGACAGATATAAACCAATAAAAAAAAAACTACGAGTCTCTATTTGGTTGAATATGAGTATTTTGAACCGGGATTCCTTATATAGGGAGATAGAAAATGTATTTGGAATTCCAGAAGAAAATGTGTTGTATATTAATACGGAATTCCGGATAACACCCAAAATTACTAGGTAATTCCAGATATATTTACATAGGAATCCCATAAGAAATTCCGCATAAAAAATATTTACCCAAGATTTCCAGATAGATTCATATAAGCAATTTGTGCCCTACTCCTTTAGATAAAAAACCCCCTTCCTGTCCTAACCAACAAATAATACCAACATTTATTTATAATTATATATATATATATATATATATATATATATATATATATATATATTTAGAACTGAGTGCATAATCTGGTAGTGAGGTACAGCGCTAATATTTTGTGGTGTACCTAACTATAATCTGTGAGCATGTCATCTGAACCTAAACAACGCCGGCGTTATAAAATGTATTTAGAGCCTGACGCAAACATACGTGATAACATTCCTAAAACAACGGAATGGCGTTGGGAAAAAGAAATAGGTTATTTACATAATACTTCTTTGACTTCCTCTACACCAAGTGGTAAGTAACAAATTACAAATTAACAAATGTAACCATGTAAACTATCTTTACAGAAAATCAATCGTCATTTAGTCCAACTTGTAGTAATCTACTTACTGATGAATATGATAATGACAATTTTACACTATTAGAATGTAATAATGAAAGCTCTCAGACGGATTTGGATAATCGCTTTAATTCTGATACTGAAAGTGTTGAATTAAATGATATAGATAATATAGAAATAAATAATAGAGAAAATTATAATGAAACAGAAGATACCCATGAGGAATTAATGTTTCCACAAGCTGGATTAACTCAAGAGGCTCTACGAATTATGGTATTAGGCCTAAGATTACGCCATAACTTAAGAAATCATGTACGTAAAGATATTTTAATCTTTTAAGAACATGTGCTAATTTGGATAATCATTAATTTAGTATAAGTTACTCTTTTGCAAAAAAGTTTGATCTTCCTGAGAATGCTATACAATATACATTTTATTGTACTACCTGCAAATTAGAATTAATTTCAAACATATCGCAATTGAACATTAAAAAGGAACGCAAACAATGCTCTAATTGTAATAGTACACACGATATTTCATTGACAGGATCCAACTACTTTATACTAACTGATATATCTTATCCATTAAAAATGATGCTGGAAGACCAAAGACTTTTTAATATCATCATAAACGTAATAGAAAATGTGGCGTCAACAGAAATTACGGATGTAAGTGATGATGAACTTTACAAGAGTTTAAAGAAGAAACAAACTTTCAATATAACTTCAATATTGATGGAGCACCTATTTTTGCTTCTTCAAAAAAATCAATGCGGCCAATACAGGTTATTATTAATGAATTAACTCCAGAAGAAAGGTTTAAAAACGTAATTTTTGGTGAAACTGGTTAGGTAACGCTGAACCAAGAAGTGATTTAATGAACACGATTATGAGATGCTTTGCACCTAATGCAAAAATATTATTAAATAATGGCATCAAGATTATAAATCCTAACAATGAACTCCAAACAATTGTACTTTACTTTGTTGTGTAGATTCGGTTGTTCGACCTGTTTTGCAGTGTAGGAAACAATTTAACGGGTACTTCGGCTGCAGTTGGTGTTATCACCCAGGTTCAATTGTTAAAAAGCAAATAAAATACCCATTTCAACATGATATAGAACTGCGATCAATGCATTCACACATGAATGACTTAAACAAAGTTGTTGTAAACAGATACGATATCGTAGAACGTGGAGTAAAAGGGCCTTCCTCATTATTGCGTCTACCTCACATTGATATAGTATGGTTGTTGCCCATAGATTACATGCATGGAGTTATTTTAGGTGAATTATAATTTTATTATATACACTTATAATTAAACATTTTAGGGGTTGTTAGACAATTATGAGATTTATGGACAACATATGACATTGTAAATAAATACACTTATTATATTGGTGCTCCAGGGACTATAAAGAAGTTGAATGAAAGATTGCTTTCATTTAAACCCTCACAAAATATTCATAGGCTTCCAAGGAGTTTCAAAGATAAAGCCAAATGGAAAGCCAGTGAATGGAAACCGTGGCTTTTATACTACGCACTACCTTGTGTGAATGGACAATATTTACATTTTTTGTTAAATATAAATGTCAATGAAGGTAATCAAACAAACTGGTTTTCACATACTAAATGTATTATGAATAACTTTATGTATCACAGCAAGGAATACGACAAAGCAAAGAAAACCGACGATACACTTGTAAGAACAAAACCAGGAGAACTTGTTCAAATATCCAAAGTTTTATTAGCAGCTATTTTGGTGATTATGTGATCATTCAAACATATGTAACTGTACATATACCTTATGCTGAAACTACACTACAGCATTTGCATAAAATTGTGTTAAAAAGCAGTAAATCCTTAGTACCTATAATTAATATAATATAATAAGCCAAGCTAGTGTAGAAATGAAACCCATATGGATTCCAATGATGTGCGAAGAGCTTAAGCGCAATACACCTGCGCAAGAAGTTACGGCGCAACATGCGCAATAAACTTCTGCGCAATTACGAAAAGGTTTAATATATAATATATATATATATATATATATATATATATATATATATATATATATATTGGATTACTCAGTGGCTCAGCGGTAAAGGTGTCAGACTAGTAAGTGAAAGGTACCAAGTTCGAATCTGAGAGTAGTCAAGTGCTTGGGAAAAATTATAGTATATATATATATATATATATATATATATATATATATATATATATATATATATAACGTATGAATTCGACTCAAGTACGAAAACAGTCCTTCTCAGGACTAAGTCTGATGACGGAAGCAGAGTCCGCTTCCGAAACGTCGCGCTCAAAAAGCATAAACTGTGGAAATAGGCCGATAAACTCCACTAAAAGTAAATGTATGCATTTGGCAGTAGATGAAATTGAATACTTATGCGAGTTTCCAAACTAATTGAAATTCAATAAACAATAAATTTAAATAAAATTATTGTTCGAATATCTCAGGATTTAGCATCCTAAAGGTCTTAAAATCTCCATCCACTCGTATAAATAAAGTCGAATTTCGTTTAAGGTCTGTTCGCACTTATTCTGGCATCTAAAGTCCACCGAGCGTGGGTAGTCATATGATAAAATGTATTGTACAACTGTAAACGATTATCAGAACCGAGACCGGGTCAACCAAATTTCGTTTTGAATCTGTTTTACAAATTAATTATATCAATAATTTTCAATAAGAAACGAATTAGCTAGAGGTTGGCAGTGGCCGAATGAAGTGCGAAAAGTTTGGTTAACTGCGGACGATCGTAAACCTAAGTACAGCTACAGAGGTATATGTTAAATATAATAATTCTTTACAATGTTATAAAGTAACTAAGATTCTAATTTTTGCGTTAAATTCAAATATGGACATCTTATAATTAAAAGTCATCACCTTCACTTTCACCATCATCTTCACTCGACTCTCCGACATTGATTACTAGAGGTTTTACCATTTCCTCAGCTCTTTTTTGAACGTCCGACCACTAGCTCATTTCCTTCTCAGCATGTAAAATACACTTTTGCCACAGTTCTCCAGTTACTTCGTTTAGTGAATCCTTCCATAGCGATAAAACATTGTCATCCCTGAAGCCCTGTCATCCAACGTCTTTGTTGTAATACTGTTTACAATTTGCCCATATTAACTCGATAGGGTTGAATTGCCAGTGATACGGAAGTAAACGTAAAATTTGATGTCCCTATTCATGAGCGATTTGATCAATTACATATATTTTTGGAACTTGTAAATCCTTGGCAATTTGTAATAATTCCACTTTCAGCATATCATTCGAATGAGGAATGTTGTGGTTTCTTAAACATTGAAGATCTTCTTTCGTCCAACTACTTGAAGGTAATTTTTCTACTAATGTAGAATGATAACTGGCATTGTCAAGAATTATCAAACTTTGTTTTTCTAAATTTGGTGAAAGCTGTTCTTGAAACCATTTTTGAAATAAATCAGCGTTCATGTTATCGTGGTAGTCTGCTGTCTTACATTTACTGGAAACTACCAATGATGAATTAGGTATAAAACCATCCTTGTTGCTAGCACGCAGTAAGAATAAAACTAAAATTTATTCGGTTAAAAACATTTTTAAGAAATCAGACTATTTTAATTACTGTTTCCCTTCCCCTAGCGGTTTGTTTTTTGTGCTTTTCAAATCATTATCATGCCATGATTTTCGAACGCTTCCTCGACTAAAAATCGACAGGATAGTAACTAATTTCACAACTTTTATTAGCAAAATATTTTCGCAAAAATATTGCTCGAGCACCAGCAATATGAACCTGCTCCATTAAACGCCTTCTTCCATAGTCAACTTTGAATTGAAAACCAATTTTGTGTAACAATTGTTTCAAACTCGTTTTACTGAAGTAAATATTTTATCTTCTTTAAGTTTAGTTTGTAGTTTTTCGATAGTAATATGTGAGTCTAAAATTAAACAGTAATTAACTCCATTTCCACAATAATTTCTGAATTATTTACCAGTTGCATGCACAGTGTAAATTTTTCGTTTCAAAAGTCTTTCACGTATTCGTCGACATCCTCTGACTTCGACTTCAGACGAATCCGCGCCGATTTTCCAGATTCTAAAGCGAGAGCCATTCTTGCCTTTGTCCGAGTTACGGTTTTCTCGGAAATGCCGCATGCGAGAGCAGTTCGCTGCAACATAATATTATATAAATATAAATTTAAATAGTGAAAATTATTAGCGTACCTGGATAATGGAAGTTAAAGGTAAACTTGGCCCCCCGTTATCGCGTTCCATCTCGAAATAATGCAGTATATTCATTAACATTACTTGAGCTTGTCTTTTCAAAAATGTACCTTTCAATGACATTATTATTTGCTGCAAAATAGATAAATGCATTCAATCGATTGGAAATACATTTTGAATTATAAACTTACCTCGTAATAGTCAATATTAATAATAATAGTTTTGAAAAAAACTGTTGTTTACAAATGCAATGGAAGCTAATAAATTACGAAGCGAAAGATAAATTATTATAACTACAAAACACGATGCGATTATACGAAACGAAATACGAAGAATAATTTGAGGTTAAATAGCCAAGAAGACATCTGGCAGCTTTGACTTTAGAATCGACACACGTTTTTAAGTCCTGCATTTAAAATATACAGCAGACGTATATGTATAACCCGTCTTTTTTATGTGGGAACTTCGCACTAAGATAAAGGAAACAAATGCATTTCACAGTAATAATTATATCCCCATTCTCGAGCCCGCCTACTATACAAAAAATTTGCGGTACACGTCTACGAATAAGGTTATGAAACAAAATGCAGTGGTAACAAATAAGTTTACTTACATCTTTGTGTTGTTTAATCTGCAGTAGAACAAATTTTAATCATTTAAAACTACACTACTTTCAACTTAAATTTATAAAACGCACAATTAGAAGCACCTCACACAAGGATGTTAACTGAAATACTTGGGAAATTCATTTGAATTCCGTATTATTAAAACTTCAAGATATACGTCATTTATGAAATTCCTTATAGAAAATGATTCGTCCGAACATTACTCCGGATAAGCACAGATAGACCTTATAGAAATGGATAGAAACTTATAAAAATACTAATTGTTTCATTATGTTTCTATATGTCATTTTATGGTAACTAGGCAAATACCATTTGTCACGCAGCGGTACCGACACCACTCCAAAACCGTATGGTCAATGTCAGTAACAACTTAGTTACCTGTACAGCAACAAGCGCCGGTAATGCAGCAACTACCTGTGTTTCACTAGCGGCCACCGATAGCGACACCGAGAATTAAAACCCGGGCTGGAACGTTTCGTTCGACTGTATATCGTCCTCGGCATCGTTCTTAGAATAAATAGAAGAGATAAGAGCGAGATACATTTATTTGTGCCAATTAATCGCTTTTTTACCCGACTTAGTCGCGGGTAACGGTTTATATTGGTGTCGTTGCTGATTTTATTCAAATAGTGCGAAACCCACAAGACCAACAAGAGATTGTTAGTGTGCGACGAACAAAATTACACCCTACCACCAAGTTACGGCAAACTTAAGAGTGTTTCAATTTTCTAGACCTGAAAATTTTACAAAACGTCACCTCAGTTTACAGCTCTAGTCAATGCGGGCTTCGCCGTTACCTTTGTTGGTGACAGGCTTGCTTCCGGTATTATTTTTGTATCGTCATTAGGTGCTTTAGGGATTGCTACATTTAAACTCAGTGTTGCCTTATGTCCGCCAAAAAAGATCGATCATTTCCTGTTGTAAATATGAATGGCTCAGTTCTTAAGTTTTCGTACTCTATTACTCTGTTGGGTATGACTGTATCTTCAAATCTCTCATGGGTTGACCATCTTCTGTCAGCTACCAAAACAGCTGCTCGTAAAAGAGGCTTTTTGTACAGATCTCAGCAGTACTTTACCTCTCGACAACTCCTTCTGCTGTACAAGGCCCAAATTCGGCCTCATCTGGAATATAATTCTCACCTCTGGGTTAGTGCTCCCCAATACGCTCTCGATATTGTTGATCGTATCCAAAAGAGAGCGATTAGGCTTATAAATGACCCGTCCTTAACTTCTCACATACAGTCCCTTGAACATAGAAGGATGGTTTCAGTTCTTTCTTTGTATTATCGTTATTACAACGGCTATTGTGCTGCTGAATTATATTCTTTGATACCATCTCGCGCTATCTTTGCGAGAAACACTCCGTTCGCTCATTCACATAATCAGTATGCAGTACAAATCTCCATTTGTCGTACCAAACGGGCGCAATCCACATTTTTCTACACGGCTTCTAAACTCTGGAATGATCTTCCTAGTTTCTGTTTTCCTCTCACTTATGATATGAGAAAATTTAAGGTAGCTTTAGGAACCTCCTAAGTGTTCCTGAGTGCTTTAGCACGATAGGCCTAATTTAGCCTTAAAAAAAAATTCGGAAAATAAGGGTTAGCTTAGATTCCTTTTAAGTTTTATTCATAATTATTAGATGATTTACGAGTAGGATAAAAGGATTAATTCATGGAAAACACATTTGTAATTAATGAACAGTTTAATTAAATAACTTACATGTTATGTATGGTTTGAGCCACGCCCATTATTGGTTAAAATGTCTAGTTTTTGTCGACTGTTCGATATTCAGTCAACTTGAATACTGGCTGAAGAGAGCACTCGCTTCATTAGCTTCTACTATATGTACAAGTAAACCCCTTTTTGTACTCCTTCAGCATTTTTACGCTTACTATATTTACAGAAAAGTGTACATAATTAAACGATATTTCATTGACAGGATCCAACTACTTTATACTAACTGATATATCTTATCCATTAAAAATGATGCTGGAAGACCAAAGACTTTTAATATCATCATAAACGTAATAGAAAATGTGGCGTCAACAGAAATTACGGATGTAAGTGATGATGAACTTTACAAGAGTTTAAAGAAGAAACAAACTTTCAATATAACTTCAATATTGATGGAGCACCTATTTTTGCTTCTTCAAAAAAATCAATGCGGCCAATACAGGTTATTATTAATGAATTAACTCCAGAAGAAAGGTTTAAAAACGTAATTTTTGGTGAAACTGGTTAGGTAACGCTGAACCAAGAAGTGATTTAATGAACACGATTATGAGATGCTTTGCACCTAATGCAAAAATATTATTAAATAATGGCATCAAGATTATAAATCCTAACAATGAACTCCAAACAATTGTACTTTACTTTGTTGTGTAGATTCGGTTGTTCGACCTGTTTTGCAGTGTAGGAAACAATTTAACGGGTACTTCGGCTGCAGTTGGTGTTATCACCCAGGTTCAATTGTTAAAAAGCAAATAAAATACCCATTTCAACATGATATAGAACTGCGATCAATGCATTCACACATGAATGACTTAAACAAAGTTGTTGTAAACAGATACGATATCGTAGAACGTGGAGTAAAAGGGCCTTCCTCATTATTGCGTCTACCTCACATTGATATAGTATGGTTGTTGCCCATAGATTACATGCATGGAGTTATTTTAGGTGAATTATAATTTTATTATATACACTTATAATTAAACATTTTAGGGGTTGTTAGACAATTATGAGATTTATGGACAACATATGACATTGTAAATAAATACACTTATTATATTGGTGCTCCAGGGACTATAAAGAAGTTGAATGAAAGATTGCTTTCATTTAAACCTCACAAAATATTCATAGGCTTCCAAGGAGTTTCAAAGATAAAGCCAAATGGAAAGCCAGTGAATGGAAACCGTGGCTTTTATACTACGCACTACCTTGTGTGAATGGACAATATTTACATTTTTTGTTAAATATAAATGTCAATGAAGGTAATCAAACAAACTGGTTTTCACATACTAAATGTATTATGAATAACTTTATGTATCACAGCAAGGAATACGACAAAGCAAAGAAAACCGACGATACACTTGTAAGAACAAAACCAGGAGAACTTGTTCAAATATCCAAAGTTTTATTAGCAGCTATTTTGGTGATTATGTGATCATTCAAACATATGTAACTGTACATATACCTTATGCTGAAACTACACTACAGCATTTGCATAAAATTGTGTTAAAAAGCAGTAAATCCTTAGTACCTATAATTAATATAATATAATAAGCCAAGCTAGTGTAGAAATGAAACCCATATGGATTCCAATGATGTGCGAAGAGCTTAAGCGCAATACACCTGCGCAAGAAGTTAGCGCAACATGCGCAATAAACTTCTGCGCAATTACGAAAAGGTTTAATTATAATATATATATATATATATATATATATATATATATATATATATATATATATATATATATATTGGATTACTCAGTGGCTCAGCGGTAAAGGTGTCAGACTAGTAAGTGAAAGGTACCAAGTTCGAATCTGAGAGTAGTCAAGTGCTTGGGAAAAATTATAGATATATATATATATATATATATATATATATATATATATATATATATATATATATATAACGTATGAATTGACTCAAGTACGAAAACAGTCCTTCTCAGGACTAAGTCTGATGACGGAAGCAGAGTCCGCTTCCGAAACGTCGCGCTCAAAAAGCATAAACTGTGGAAATAGGCCGATAAACTCCACTAAAAGTAAATGTATGCATTTGGCAGTAGATGAAATTGAATACTTATGCGAGTTTCCAAACTAATTCGAAATTCAATAAACAATAAATTTAAATAAAATTATTGTTCGAATATCTCAGGATTTAGCATCCTAAAGGTCTTAAAAATCTCCATCCACTCGTATAAATAAAGTCGAATTTCGTTTAAGGTCTGTTCGCACTTATTCTGGCATCTAAAGTCCACCGAGCGTGGGTAGTCATATGATAAAAATGTATTGTACAACTGTAAACGATTATCAGAACCGAGACCGGGTCAACCAAATTTCGTTTTGAATCTGTTTTACAAATTAATTATATCAATAATTTTCAATAAGAAACGAATTAGCTAGAGGTTGGCAGTGGCCGAATGAAGTGCGAAAAGTTTGGTTAACTGCGGACGATCGTAAACCTAAGTACAGCTACAGAGGTATATGTTAAATATAATAATTCTTTACAATGTTATAAAGTAACTAAGATTCTAATTTTTGCGTTAAATTCAAATATGGACATCTTATAATTAAAAGTCATCACCTTCACTTTCACTATCATCTTCACTCGACTCTCCGACATTGATTACTAGAGGTTTTACCATTTCCTCAGCTCTTTTTTGAACGTCCGACCACTGGCTCATTTCCTTCTCAGCATGTAAAATACACTTTTGCCACAGTTCTCCAGTTACTTCGTTTAGTGAATCCTTCCATAGCGATAAAACATTGTCATCCCTGAAGCCCTGTCATCCAACGTCTTTGTTGTAATACTGTTTACAATTTGCCCATATTAACTCGATAGGGTTGAATTGCCAGTGATACGGAAGTAAACGTAAAATTTGATGTCCCTATTCATGAGCGATTTGATCAATTACATATATTTTTGGAACTTGTAAATCCTTGGCAATTTGTAATAATTCCACTTTCAGCATATCATTCGAATGAGGAATGTTGTGGTTTCTTAAACATTGAAGATCTTCTTTCGTCCAACTACTTGAAGGTAATTTTTCTACTAATGTAGAATGATAACTGGCATTGTCAAGAATTATCAAACTTTGTTTTTCTAAATTTGGTGAAAGCTGTTCTTGAAACCATTTTTGAAATAAATCAGCGTTCATGTTATCGTGGTAGTCTGCTGTCTTACATTTACTGGAAACTACCAATGATGAATTAGGTATAAAACCATCCTTGTTGCTAGCACGCAGTAAGAATAAAACTAAAATTTATTCGGTTAAAAACATTTTTAAGAAATCAGACTATTTTAATTACTGTTTACCTTCACCTAGCGGTTTGTTTTTTGTGCTTTTCAAATCATTATCATGCCATGATTTTCGAACGCTTCCTCGACTAAAAATCGACAGGATAGTAACTAATTTCACAACTTTTATTAGCAAAATATTTTCGCAAAAATATTGCTCTAGCACCATCAATATGAACCTGCTCCATTAAACGCCTTCTTCCATAGTCAACTTTGAATTGAAAACCAATTTTGTGTAACAATTGTTTCAAACTCTTTTTACTGAAGTAAATATTTTATCTTCTTTAAGTTTAGTTTGTAGTTTTTCGATAGTAATATGTGAGTCTAAAATTAAACAGTAATTAACTCCATTTCCACAATAATTTCTGAATTATTTACCAGTTGCATGCACAGTGTAAATTTTTCGTTTCAAAAGTCTTTCACGTATTCGTCGACATCCTCTGACTTCGACTTCAGACGAATCCGCGCCGATTTTCCAGATTCTAAAGCGAGAGCCATTCTTGCCTTTGTCCGAGTTACGGTTTTCTCGGAAATGCCGCATGCGAGAGCAGTTCGCTGCAACATAATATTATATAAATATAAATTTAAATAGTGAAAATTATTAGCGTACCTGGATAATGGAAGTTAAAGGTAAACTTGGCCCCCCGTTATCGCGTTCCATCTCGAAATAATGCAGTATATTCATTAACATTACTTGAGCTTGTCTTTTCAAAAATGTACCTTTCAATGACATTATTATTTGCTGCAAAATAGATAAATGCATTCAATCGATTGGAAATACATTTTGAATTATAAACTTACCTCGTAATAGTCAATATTAATAATAATAGTTTTGAAAAAAACTGTTGTTTACAAATGCAATGGAAGCTAATAAATTACGAAGCGAAAGATAAATTATTATAACTACAAAACACGATGCGATTATACGAAACGAAATACGAAGAATAATTTGAGGTTAAATAGCCAAGAAGACATCTGGCAGCTTTGACTTTAGAATCGACACACGTTTTTAAGTCCTGCATTTAAAATATACAGCAGACGTATATGTATAACCCGTCTTTTTTTATGTGGGAACTTCGCACTAAGATAAAGGGAAACAAATGCATTTCACAGTAATAATTATATCCCCATTCTCGAGCCCGCCTACTATACAAAAAATTTGCGGTACACGTCTACGAATAAGGTTATGAAACAAAATGCAGTGGTAACAAATAAGTTTACTTACATCTTTGTGTTGTTTAATCTGCAGTAGAACAAATTTTAATCATTTAAAACTACACTACTTTCAACTTAAATTTATAAAACGCACAATTAGAAGCACCTCACACAAGGATGTTAACTGAAATACTTGGGAAATTCATTTGAATTCCGTATTATTAAAACTTCAAGATATACGTCATTTATGAAATTCCTTATAGAAAATGATTCGTCCGAACATTACTCCGGATAAGCACAGATAGACCTTATAGAAATGGATAGAAACTTATAAAAAATACTAATTGTTTCATTATGTTTCTATATGTCATTTTTATGGTAACTAGGCAAATACCATTTGTCACGCAGCGGTACCGACACCACTCCAAAACCGTATGGTCAATGTCAGTAACAACTTAGTTACCTGTACAGCAACAAGCGCCGGTAATGCAGCAACTACCTGTGTTTCACTAGCGGCCACCGATAGCGACACCGAGAATTAAAACCCGGGGCTGGAACGTTTCGTTCGACTGTATATCGTCCTCGGCATCGTTCTTAGAATAAATAGAAGAGATAAGAGCGAGATACATTTATTTGTGCCAATTAATCGCTTTTTTACCCGACTTAGTCGCGGGTAACGGTTTATATTGGTGTCGTTGCTGATTTTATTCAAATAGTGCGAAACCCACAAGACCAACAAGAGATTGTTAGTGTGCGACGAACAAAATTACACCCTACCACCAAGTTACGGCAAACTTAAGAGTGTTTCAATTTTCTAGACCTGAAAATTTTACAAAACGTCACCTCAGTTTACAGCTCTAGTCAATGCGGGCTTCGCCGTTACCTTTGTTGGTGACAGGCTTGCTTCCGGTATTATTTTTTGTATCGTCATTAGGTGCTTTAGGGATTGCTACAATTAAACTCAGAGTTGCCTTATGTCCGCCAAAAAAGATCGATCAGTTCCTGTTGTAAATATGAATGGCTCAGTTCTTAAGTTTTCGTACTCTATTACTCTGTTGGGTATGACTGTATCTTCAAATCTCTCATGGGTTGACCATCTTCTGTCAGCTACCAAAACAGCTGCTCGTAAAAGAGGCTTTTTGTACACATCTCAGCAGTACTTTACCTCTCGACAACTCCTTCTGCTGTACAAGGCCCAAATTCGGCCTCATCTGGAATATAATTCTCACCTCTGGGTTAGTGCTCCCCAATACGCTCTCGATATTGTTGATCGTATCCAAAAGAGAGCGATTAGGCTTATAAATGACCCGTCCTTAACTTCTCACATACAGTCCCTTGAACATAGAAGGATGGTTTCAGTTCTTTCTTTGTATTATCGTTATTACAACGGCTATTGTGCTGCTGAATTATATTCTTTGATACCATCTCGCGCTATCTTTGCGAGAAACACTCGTTCGCTCATTCACATAATCAGTATGCAGTACAAATCTCCATTTGTCGTACCAAACGGGCGCAATCCACATTTTTCTACACGGCTTCTAAACTCTGGAATGATCTTCCTAGTTTCTGTTTTCCTCTCACTTATGATATGAGAAAATTTAAGGTAGCTTTAGGAACCTCCTAAGTGTTCCTGAGTGCTTTAGCACGATAGGCCTAATTTAGCCTTAAAAAAAAATTCGGAAAATAAGGGTTAGCTTAGATTCCTTTTAAGTTTTATTCATAATTATTAGATGATTTACGAGTAGGATAAAAGGATTAATTCATGGAAAACACATTTGTAATTAATGAACAGTTTAATTAAATAACTTACATGTTATGTATGGTTTGAGCCACGCCCATTATTGGTTAAAATGTCTAGTTTTTGTCGACTGTTCGATATTCAGTCAACTTGAATACTGGCTGAAGAGAGCACTCGCTTCATTAGCTTCTACTATATGTACAAGTAAACCCCCTTTTTTGTACTCCTTCAGCATTTTTACGCTTACTATATTTACAGAAAAAGTGTACATAATTCCTTACTTTAATACTTATCTACTACATTTCTTCCCTTTCTGAGAAAAAAAAACATAAACCTTACCTTGTCTTTTTTTCTTTACATTTACATAATTCCTTAACCTACTACACTCTTTATTACCTCATTTATGTTTAAAATAATTTTACTGCTTTTGTGTACCGGCACTAATTTATTTTTTATTTTACTTTTGGTGATTACTTTATAAAGTCCCTCATAAATTACTTCTAGTTTATTATTGCTTTAACCATTACTCAATGCTTTAACTGTGAATTAACACTTTGTCATTAAATCTATACTTAATATTTTTTCTAACCTATCCTTTCGTTCGCTTTTCCGTACCTTGGTCTATTACTACATTTTTGGAAAACCAAACTTTAAAATAAAATTATTGAAAAATACTTTGGTTGCCATTTGTGATTCTTTATTTTCGATTAGATAACCCTCTACAAATATAATTAACTCACATTCTATTGTTAAAGTAATTTTATTATTTTCGTTCCTGATTTAATTGACCTACTACATCTAAGTAAATAGTTTCAAATGCTGACGATTCAGTCGTCATTATTGTCAATCTTTCCTTAGACGGCTTTGAATGTTTATGTATTTGACACTCCCTACACTTATTAATACATTTTTATACACCACTTTAAATCTAATGTTTTTTTTATATTTGCATAGATTCTATTTATGCATGTGTACCGTTGTGTAATATATGAAAATCGTTGATTATTAATTGTCTTCTTCCTTTACACTCTATTCAAATAGTATTTGGTGTGTCACATACCCTAATATTAAACCTCTTTAATAAATTATTTTTATTGCTCTCATTACCATCATTTCCTTTACATGAAGTGTACTTTTGTATCAGCTGATTTATAAGCGCTTCATTCTCATAATAGTATATATATATATATATATATATATATATATATATATATATATATATATATATATATATATATATATATATATATATTGTGTAGAATTAATTTTTCTGTTCAGAAATTAGGATTCTCAGGATGGTTTACTTCACAGGATTTTGATTGCATGTTTATCTGTTTATTTTCAGGATTGTTTTTTAGGTGCTTAAGGGGTTTTAGCACACATGAATACAGATCGAAAGAAGCGGCTTCATTAATTTCTTTTATACATACAAGTAAACCCCCTTTTTTTGTACTTCTTCAGCATTTTACGATTACTATATTTACAGAAAAAGTTTTACCTTCCTTTATTATTTATCGGTTATACTTCTATTCAACCATAAAGGTCTTAGAATCGATGTAATTGTAAAAAAGAAAATTTTCGAAGCCCGTTTTTGCATCGACTTCCATAAAATAAATTAAATCTCCATTAAAAAGTCTACCCTTTACCGTTCATCCATCATATTCATGAATTTTTTTTGTCACGCACGAAACATTTCCAGAATCTACCTGAAGCATCGTTATTGCTAGATCATATTATAGTATGTTGTAATATTGATTTTAGAAACGATACGTGGCAAATACGGAAAAGATTTGGTCGTATTAACAATTGGAATTATTTGATAGTCATAATGTAGGATAAAATGTAAATGGAAGAGTCCAAAAAGTGCAAATAGTCAAAAATTTGTAGTTTTATAATTTGTAAATAGTCATATGTGGGAGAAATAAGAAAACAATTACATCAGAGTTTATTAAAAGTACAGGTTTCTGTAATTCATAAATTGGATAATATAGAGATCTGATTCTACTTAAATATTTTGCCACAATAAAGGCACATTAGAAAATTTTATTTGTGTAGATCAACTTTCGGTCACCTTTGGGTGATAAACTCCTTTTCTCTACGGCCACGTTGAGCTATGATGTAAAATTTGTTAAGGTAGTAAATTGTGGCAATTAACTGCTTATTTAAGCTTGGTTAAGGGATCATGCCATAATCAGTAATATTAGTTATGAGTATTGTGAATGTGATATTCTGTCAGCACCCAAATATGGGGATTAAAACCTTGACAACTGAAAACCCTTCGACGAAGTTAATTTATATAGATTTAATATACACCGACTTACCTTATTCTTTCCTATAGGATTTTTCTAGTTGGTGTAATTTTCCATTTTGATGTAATTTTTTCCTTTTTGGTGTAAAATTTTCCGGTTTGGTGTAAATTTTTCTAGTTGGTGTAATTTTTCTTCATGGTTTAGTATTTGTGTGTACATTTTACGCTCAGTTTTCTGTTAGAGATGTTATGGTTTTCGTGTCATCGTTTGAAGTTTCACCTGTTGGAGTTTATTGTTTCATTGTACATAGTATTGGGTAAGAAAACGTAATCTGGGCAATTCATATGTTGTAAATTGAGGATTGGAATTGTACGGAAGATTACTTCAGTACGAACGCATTGTATTTCGAAGAATCGTAACCATCGTCGAGTACATGTTGAGTGGGCTATCTTCAGCTGTGAATACAGGTTAGTGACCTTAATTGTTGGGAGTGCACTATTGCATTGGATATCGGAATTAAATAATATCGTCTGAATGCTGCAAGTAAAAATAGAATGTTCAATTACGAATCATTAGTTAAATTGATACTCATTTAATGTTCAGCTGTTGTCTGTTAGATAGAAAAATAGTTAGTAGTTGTTGTTTTAGTAGTGAACTCACCAAAATTCGAATATCACCTTGGTAATCTTCATTGTTGAAATTATTTATTATACCGCCACCCAGCTTTATAGCAACGAAAAATTTCATTCTTTGTAAAACAATATATATATATATATATATATATATATATATATATATATATGTATATATACACATATATAAGGCTAATCTAAATAGGTTTGCATCGGACCTTCCAGCTTGGTGAATGTTACGAAAGGTCTACGATGTCCAGGTCCGTTTGGCAGAATTTTGAACCGGGTATCAATATTCAGGGTCCTTTGGCAGATTCTGGACCCTACACCTGAGGTTCATTTTGGAGGGTTGCTTCCTAAAGTTAACCCAGCACCTTTTGACAGATTCTGATACCGGCATATTAATATAATGTATTTTCTGATGAGATGATGTTATAATTTGACAGCTAACCTCGTACGGATGTTTTAGGCTACTGTACGGCAACCAGTTATTACATAAAATTATTATAAGTTTTTTTAAGAACGAATAAGTTCAAAAGTAAATATGTGTTAATCATAGCATATCCGCACAGTTGGTTGCATAACTTTAAGTTACTGTAGTTTTGATGAAGTGGGGGTTGTCCATGCTGCTTTTTTTAGTTTTTAGTTTTAGTTATACAAACGTATATTCGTGATATACAAAGAACACGTAATGTGCAAAACTTGTACAAACAGTGTACTTACCGACTGTTTGTCAACATTAAATAAGATTTGAACTAAATTTGTAAACAGAACAAAAACATTAACTAAATATGCAATTCTTTAATAACTTTGAATAACATAACAATTAGGTAAAAGGATACCAGATAGGAAGGAACCTGTTATTTTTAATTTCCCGTTAATGCAGATTGTTTCATACGACACTAAGCTCGTAGGTTGCTTCTTACGACACTTTGCAGGTTTCTGTTTCGAAATCTAAGTTTGCATTGTTTTATTGAATTAGCCTAGCCAACACAACCGTTGGGTCGTACCTAAATTTTATGGTATGAGTGTGACCCATTAGTTGGCCCGATTTGCGTTTTACCGAATATTAGTGACCCACCGATGGGTCACAACTTCATTTTTATCAAAGGAGCGTGACCCATTGGTGGGTCACATCTGTGATTTATCACATGAGCGTGGCTCTCCAGGTTCAAGAGGAAACGATAAAGAAAGTGTGTTTGTTGGATTGTTTCATTGTTTTGAGTGTGTTGATGTTTCCAGGTAAATATTTTTTGTGTTTGGGTTTTACTAAATTGTTGGTTTTCTTTGTTTTGGTGTTTGTAAGTTTGGGTTGTTTACGTGGCTGAGCATTTACTTTTTGCTAATTTCTTTGTTATCATGTGCTATATCGTGTGATTGCATGTTTTTGTGTATGTTTGCCGAGCAACTTACTAGATTGTAAATTACACCACAAGAATGTGTAACTAACGTACTTCAAGATGTTAAAACCAGGTTCTACATTCTACCAAAAGGACATAGATAAGACATCAGATTCACGATGCTGAAACAAGATGTTGAATTCAGCCAAAGCGGAGCTTATTTCAATATACACCAGCTGATGGGAAAGAGTGCCCTGACGGAGCTGTTGGAAATGTGGGCCCTCAGATAACAAGATGGCCGAATGCCAAAACGGAATGTGTAAACACAAAAAGGCACACATAAACAAAATGCAGAAAGTCAAAGAAGTGCATAGAAATAAGATGGAGGAAATCCAAAAAGAGCACACAGAAGCGACTGGAGAAAAATGATGGCCAAAAATTCGTAACCAAGATGTAGGACCCGAGATTATAGAACCACCTTGAAGAAGAAGTGGTGCCATTTTGATTCATATTGAAGCCATCTTAAATTCACGGCCTTTAAGTCTATTAGCCTTAGATCCTAGTGATGACCAACCCCTTACCCCGGCTCACTATTTAATTGGCCAAGGTCTAACGTCAATTACAGAACCAGATTATTTACGTATAAAGGAAAATCGCCTGAAACATTACCAGCTGCTGACGCGACTAATTCAAGGATTTTGGAAAAGATGGAGGCTAGAATATTTAGCGGAGTTGCAAGGAAGAATTAAATGGAAACTAAACACAAATAATTTGGTATATGAAGCAGCATTGGTGTTGGTTCATAAAGATAATTCACCTCCCATGTGTTGGAGCATAGGAAGAGTGATGAAAGTGTACCCGGGCAAGAACCATATTGTGCGGGTAGTGGATGTGAAAATTGGTACTCAATCTTTAAGAAGACCCGTAACAAGGTTGGGTGTCTTGCCAATAGATAAAATTAAATTAATTCAATTTTATACTTACCATATATTGTTTATTTTTGCATTTGGGAAATACATTTGAGTTAAATGCACATGTAGGTGTAACTAAGAGTCTTGGAATTGATAATTGTTTGTTGTCTTGAATTTATAATTGTATGTGATTATTGAATTCTAATTATATTATTGAAATATTGTAAATATTTCAATGGCGGGCGGCATGTTGAGCATTGTAAGGCCGGCCCTGTACTTATCGATACGCAAGTTTAACCTTGTGGGAATAAAACCACAGAACGATTCGAGCGATCGTACATGCATGAGTACCTATGTATTCTTATTAACCTTGTCGTAGAAAAATAAAGAAATTTACACTCTATGAGAATTTTATTCGAAACTAACAAATGTGTAGGTACACATCACATTATGTTAAATCTAAAACTGTGCTATTGAATATAGAAATGTGCACCCTTGTTTAAACTTGGATGATTTAAATAAATAAATATCGACTCGGAAATTGTGTTAAATAGTGTTCTTTGGTAAAATTTTATTATGACGAAATTAACCCTTGTCGTGACCAAGGTCTAGAATTTTACGGGTTCGTCCTGTAGATTTCGGGTTATTATGGTTATGGG
Source organism: Vesta saturnalis (assembly GCA_036346205.1). Classification (NCBI taxonomy): domain Eukaryota; kingdom Metazoa; phylum Arthropoda; class Insecta; order Coleoptera; family Lampyridae; genus Vesta; species Vesta saturnalis. The sequence continues at coordinate 333,272 of JARFJB010000390.1, forward strand.
AACTAGAGTTTTTTGTTAATATACGTTTTATAGAATAAAATTACAAGTATAATGTTGTATAATTTATTTTGCAAGGTAGAAATAAGATTTCAAAAGTCAAATATAATTGCACCCTGTCTCGTTATCAAAAAAAAAAGTAGACAATAAAAAAAATTAACTTATTCTTAAATCACTAGTTATCATTCTGACAGCCAATTCAGAAAAATTCTTTTACTTCTTTTCTGTGTATGTTGCACACGGTTGCGCTACATTCGGAACACTTAATTCTTGACTACCTATCTTCTCTCTGCGGGAAAAATTGACATCAGTTGCTTGTGCCTGGTTCGGCGTTCCTTTGGAGAGCTCCTACCCTTTCTCCAGTTTCGGTAAGAAATAGTTGAATTGCATCCAAAACAGATTTTTGCATGCCTCGAGAATTCTCTCGTTCGGAAGTGCAAGTTGTTGACTTAGTACTTGAAGGAATTTTCTGCGCTTGTCTTTATTTTTAGACCAAGCAGGAAATTTTTGCGAAAATATAATAAAGGCGTTCAGTGCTGCACGTCTACAATTTCAAAAAGCAGTTTTAGGGGCCACCGTTTTGTAGCTCGAACACATGAGTACTCCCGCGTCATTTGGTCGTCAGTATCCACAGCACGCTTAGTGGTATTGTAGCGCAAAATTATACTTGTTTTTTCTTTTCGCTTTCGTTAGCCGTTTCTGCACCATTCAGCTGTTTTGAGAATAAAACAACTGCCTTATTTTTCTGGGGCACATGCGAAACAAGCGTCATATTATCGGCAAAACCAAATAAAGAAGAGTATTGTTCACGTCTAGCGTTTGGAAGGACCTCTTTTGGAATCCCTCGCTTATTCATTTTCAGCGTTTTGTTATCGTCAGTTTTTTTTCAAAGAGTTCTTTTGCTAGAGGAATGGAGTGAAAAAGTTGTCAGTAGTAGTAACTCCTCTTCATGTTCCAAAGTAAAGTTTGACCATATCTAGTACTACCCTTTGTCCCTGATTTACTTCTCGTTTGTTTATCGTGCTCGTGTAAACTTGGCTGTTTAAAATATATCCTGTTTCGCAATCTGCACAAACCCATATTTTTATTCCATACCGCCCAGGCTTTCTTTTTATATGTATACCCGGAACGGACACTTACCGCGAAATATTGCCAAGCGTTAATCAATAGAGACATTTGTATTAGATGAATAATTGTCTAGGCAGTTATTCACAAACTCATCATAAAGATTGCGAATCGCTTCTAATGGGTCCTTACTTTCTTCCCTTCTTTGCTGCCTAGTCTCAGGATCATCAAATCGGATACATCTAAAAATCAGTTTGAATCTATTTCTAGAAAGCAGTGTAGTAAAATATGGTTGTTTGAACAAAGCATTTTCAGTCCAAATTTCGGTAATATGGAGTTTTCGTCCACGATTTCTGCCACTGCAATCAAAGCACTAATGAAAGCTTGCAACTCCTCCAATGATACATCAGTCCATTGGCTTGGATTTGCACGTCCTTTATTTTTCTTATGCGTATTTGCCTTTCCCCCCATATTTGTTTATTCACATATATGACTTAGCACGTTGTCAGTAATAAAAAGTTTGAATGCTTCTAGTACTGAAGTAATCTATAAGCTAAAATAAACCTTTATACAAAAGTTTAAAGCGTTTATGTAGTACTTACCTTGCATTTTTGAGACCAATAGATGCATTTACAGAATTATGAGCACGTCTTCTAGTTGCAGGGGTTAGATGAGATTGCCATTAATAACCAGACTTCGACGTATAAAATGTTACAGACTCGGTAGGAATTGCAATTTCGGAATTATCATCCACATCAATCACACGGCCTATTTCTGCAATTCGCTTCAACTCGATCTCGCCCGACCAAGCGGTGTAACCAAGTAATCTCTCTCACAAAATTCGTATTTATAGGAAAAGTAAACTACAAAAATTTTAAATTCTACCAAAAATATGTTTACTCAAGTGTTTTCGAGAATTAGCTAAAGCATGGTATCGCCAAAATCTTTTTCTATAAAACACTTCTAAAAAGATCTTTTCTGGTGTAACTCAAATACCCCGCTTGGTAACGCAAGGGTTAATGAAGATGTTAGCTACTTTTGAACTTATTTGTAGTTCAGCCACGAACTTTTACTTCGGATATTAACTTTTACAATATTCAACACAGTTGCAGTTGTAACATTTAGCCGCCCTAAACCGCTTTTACGTGCACCAGTATTAGATATTTATACTACTTCCCAGAAGCTAATTAAAACGTAAAGAACTACTTTTCTACGGTTGACTAGTTTTTAGTAGCCGAAACCTCGTTACACTCTTTGTGGTTAATGTAACGAGGCAACTTATTCTTGACTTGAAACTATTAAGACATTATTTCACCTACTGGTAATCAGTAGTTTTTTCCTTATAGGGAAATTACGCCGTTTGTAGAACGGTCGACCGATTCAACTAGTGTCATTATAAATGTAGTTGCTTTCTTTTTCTATTTCGTTGATTTCACTGCCATACCTTCTTGTTCATGCGTTGGTTGTTAGAATTTCTTTTCACTCAATACTAGTTTACACGTGTTGGGCAAATTTTGCGGATAATCCCCTACGTTGAGATTATTGAAATGTTTTTTCTTCCCTATTGTCTTTCTCGTTAGTTTTTTAGACGATTCACAAAGGTAATTCTGCTGGTGTCCTAAAAGTTTGTGTTGTACGGCGTACTCAGTACGTGGTAACCTAAGCATAACGTAGCAGTGCTTGTTTTTAATTGCTAGACACTATTCCCCTACTCTGATGCTCGTTACACGACAAACCACACTAAAGTCATAGTAATTATAAAAAATATCAGGGCGCTGACTTATTACACTGGAGATGGACAAATTCGAGAAGAAACGCAAAATGGCTTAAGTTTGAATTTAAACTTCTTACGCTTACCCTAAAACAAAGCTCAAATCAGGAATAAATATCCTATGAGCGCCACCACGATCCATTATTATTCTACTATTATTATTTGAAAAATTATCTTAAGCTGAGATGTTGACCTTGTGAGATCGTGGCCCGCAAGATATTCACTTACTCAGTGCATAAAATTATAGTCATTTGTATAAACCGTGTATGTAATCATTTGTTTTAAGTACCTCTTGAAAACACAAGTACCAAAATACTGTCAATCCTATCTGAACTGTTTGTTTCAACCTCGTAAAAATATAACCTAACAATAACTCAAAATAAATAAATAGCCAATTTGGTAAATAATAGTTACATCTATTCACTGTGCTCTATTCTAAATTCAAACAAACGTTAATGATCTTCTCATAATTCAGATATCATGTATATATATATATATATATATATATATATATATATATATATATATATATATATATATATATATATATATATATATATATATATATATATATATATATACGAATGTAGGCCAGTTTGGTTTTTAATCACTAACCGGCCACACCGTTCGACCGATCGACCTCATATTTGGAACGGGGGTTGGTCTTGGCCATCATTGCGTTTATTCATAGTTGTTGACTATGCTAATAGGAGGCGTTGGTGGCCAAATACCTGAAAAATCTTTATTTATGGCCCGATTAAGTTCATATTGGGAATACATGCTATTAGACGACATAAATTATTGTACAAAATCCACTTTATTGGTAAGTATAGAAATCTCAAGTGTAGTACAAGGTCTGTGGAAAGTATAGTTCTTATACAAAAACGAATAAATAGTGTTAATATTGCATGTTCAATTCAATCAACGAAATAGAGATTTATTATACCGAATCTTTGTGATCCCTTGTGTTGGGGAAGATTGTCTAAAGTTCAAGTAAAACAGAGTTAAACGGATAGCTTTATTAGAATAAGTTTTTAATATCAATGTATACATATATGAAATATGTGCAATATATGCAATATATGCAATATATGCAATATATGCAATATATGCAATATATGCAATATATGCAATATATGCAATATATGCAATATATGCAATATATGCAATATATGCAATATATGCAATATATGCAATATATGCAATATATGCAATATATGCAATATATGCAATATATGCAATATATGCAATATATGCAATATATGCAATATATGCAATATATGCAATATATGCAATATATGCAATATATGCAATATATGCAATATATGCAATATATGCAATATATGCAATATATGCAATATATGCAATATATGCAATATATGCAATATATGCAATATATGCAATATATGCAATATATGCAATATATGCAATATATGCAATATATGCAATATATGCAATATATGCAATATATGCAATGTATGCAATATGCAATTATGCAATATATGCAATATATGCAATATATGCAATATATGCAATATATGCAATATATGCAATATATGCAATATATGCAATATATGCAATATATGCAATATATGCAATATATGCAATATATGCAATATATGCAATATATGCAATATATGCAATATGTGCAACATATGCAATATATGCAATATATGCAATATATGCAATATATGCAATGTATGCAATATATGAAATATATGCAATATTTATAATACATGCAAGATATGCATTAACTTCAACAATGAAGCAACACAAAAACTACAAGGAATAAATTTTGATTAAGCCTTATTTTACCCTACATTCTACACGTAAGGATTAGGATAATCAAGCTTCGCTACATAACAATAGACAAATTTATCCTGCTCCATAACCCGTTAACCCCATAACACACCATTAAAGCAAGGTATCCTAGTGTATGGGGTTGAACTCCTTTAGATAACAATTAGAATTGTATAAAACGCACACGATTGGCCTTTTAATGTTTGCACTAGGCCCTCGCATTGTTGCCGTAACTTAAAAGTTCTAAGACCACCTACGTCATTTAACGCTATTCAATTATTTTACTATATTTCATCTTATATGTTTGTCGCAGAATATTTATTTCACATTGTGCCTAAATTCTGAATTGTTTACAAACTTAATTTGTAACTTACGGTTAATAAACGCACATGTACTTACATCGGTGTTAATAGTATTCAATACTGTCTTAGTCTTAATTTATAATATCCAAAATCTATGTTTAGTTAGAAGGTTCAATTTAAACGTTTCTTTTACTATCACAATTTTCACTGATAACAACGGTTACTGTTTAGAGAACTGAAATACATTACGTGCAAAACAAATTGATTATTTACTTAATTTTTTAATTGTCCAAACCAGAAAGAATTGATAAATAATTTTATACTCTCTACTGGTAACCAGGAATCGTCGAAAAAGCGTTTAAGCAACAGAGCTCCTCGTTGGATACAAGCTGCCTTCGAAAGAACCAATCAAAGGGGTCAACATCACACCATAAGCTACACACGCCCACCATTGAGTTCGTATAACACCGTGAATTTTCCGCTGCCGACATACCGAGCTAGAATAGTAGTGGTAACACGATCTGCTTATCATTCGGGAGGTAATGGATTCTGTTAAGTCATACAAACGTATATTCGTGATACGCAAAGAACACGTAATGTGCAACACTTGTACAAACAGTGTACTTACCGACTGTTTGTCAACATTAAATAAGATTTGAACTAAATTTGTAAACAGAATAAAAATATTAACTAAATATGCAATTCTTTAATAACTTTAAATAACATAACAATTAGGTAAAAGGATACCAGATAGAAAGGAACCTGTTATTTTTAATTTCCCGTTAATGTAGATTGTTTCCTGCGAGACTAAACTCATAGGTTGCTTCTTACGACACTTTACATGTTTCTGTTAATAGAACCACTTGGTGTAATCCACTTTTTACTCGTTACTTAGATACACCATTCGCTGCACTAGGACGATGCTCATTGCTGGTTCAATCCCAGAACTCTTCTGACCAGGTTCGAAGGACCAAAATTATGTTTGTAGATTTTGTGTTATATTACAAAATGCTTAACTATGCACATTTCTTATTTACATTTCTTCTTAACAAAGAAATGAACTTTTAGTACACTTGTGGTAGGTATACAAAAACAAATACGTGATTTTTATTTTGTCAATGCCGTTATAGTTAATATACATGCTAACTAGCACTAATTAGAGTAGCAAGAGTTCATATATTAAAAAAAAAGCGGCAGGGACAACCCCTACTCCATCAAAACTACAGTAACTTAAAGTTATGCAACCAACTGTGCGGATATGCAATGATTAACAATATGTAATTAAAACTATTAATTTTATCAAATACATAAATAAAAATTAAAAATTATTATTAATTTTATTAAATACATAAATAAAAAGTTTACCTTGAGTAGGATTTGAACCTACGACCTGTACTTTGCTAGAGTACCGCGCTAACCAACTGTGCAATCAAGGTTCAAGCCCCAATCGATGCAAATTTTGTAATATAATGAGGTATATAATTTAACATAAATAAAAAGTTTACTCTGAGTAGGATTTGAACCTCTAGTAAAATAGGTTCAAATCCTACTCGAGGTACACTTTTTATTTATGTATTTAATAAAATCAATAATAATTTTTAATAAATTATTATATCAGATTCTGATTTTGAGCCGCTAATCGCGCGCTAATCTGGCTCCTTTGTTTTAATTGGACAGTTAACTTTACATAGATAATTTCGGCTATCGGGTAGTTTATAGCAAACAGTTATAGGAAACTCTAAGTTTCTATATGCGCATTAATCTAATTCTTTACATATTTACGCCTTGTAGGTTCACTTTCTGCATCTTTGTTTATAATTTTTTAACCAATGTTGCGACTCACTGGAGAGTTACACCTTTGTTTGATCGAATAAGCATGGCCCACCGGTGAGTCGCACCTGCTGTTTATCGAATGAGCGTGACCTACCAGTAGATCACACCTTTGTTTTATTGAATTGGCCTAGCCAACACAACCGTTGGGTCGTACCTAAATTTTATCGTATGCGTGTGACCCATTAGTTGACCGATGGGTCACAACTTTATTTTTATCAAAGGAGCGTGACCCATTGGTGGGTCACATTTGAGCGTGGCCCTCCAGGTTCAAGAGGAAGAGGAAGGGTGTTTGTTGGATAGTTTCATTGTTTTGGGTGTGTTGACGTTTCCAGGTATATATTTTTTGTGTTTGGGTTTTACTGAATTGCTGGTTTTCTTTGTTTTGGTGTTTGTAAGTTTGGGTTGTTAACGTGGCTGAGCATTTACTTTTTGCTAGTTTCTTTGTATCATGTGCTATATCGTGTGTTTGCATGCTTTTGTGTATGTTTGCCGAGCAACTTACTAGATTGTAAATTACACCTCAAGAATGTGTAACTAACTTACTTCAAGATGTTAAAACACATTCTACCAAAAGGACATAGATAAGACATCAGATTCACGATGCTGAAACAAGATGTTGAATTCAGCCAGCTGGTGGGAAAGAGTGCCCTGATGGAGCTGTTGGAAATGTGGGCCCTCACATAAACAAGATGGCCGAATGCCAAAACGGAATGTGTAAAGACAAAAAGGCACACATAAACAAAATGCAGAAAGTCAAATAAGTACATAGAAACAAGATGGAGGAAATCCAAAAAGAGCACACAGAAGCGGCTGGAGCAAAATGATGGCCGAAAATTCTTAACCAAGATGTAGGACCCGAGATTATAGAACCATCTTGAAACAGTGGTGCCATGTAGAAGGTTCATAAAGAGGATGACAGAAAATAGATGTTGAAAAACTTGGCCTAAAAGGAATACAACAGGGAGCACTCATTATTCGAAAACCCGCATGGTTGTTAAAAACCAATTAAATACAGTTAAAGTAATAAAAAAATCCAAGATGGCATCCAGGTGGCTCCATTCTATCGGCGTAGATCTGATATATGGATATCAGGTGACCATTTGATATTAAACTGCGTTAAATGAGATCAGTCTTAGAGTCTGAATTAACTCTTCATTTGTGGTTTAGTAAAATTCAAACTTGTATCTTTGGCATTTGCATTGTAATATTGCAGAAAGCTATGGCTTGGAGCATCATTCACTGAAACAGCTAAAACTCACTATTTATTTCGTCAGCCTACATTAATTCAGCTACCAACATAAAAGAAAAGAACTCTTTAGTTCATGGTTAAAAGTACTTATCCGTTTGGGTTAAAATTGTGTGTTAAATATTTAAACGCTACGAAAGCAGTTACAGATATAGTCATCAGTAAAGAATTAGAATTAAGATGCCATGGTAGTTTAAATTTTTATGGCGTCGGAAAGGAAAACAATTTCAGAACAAAGAAAACATGTGTTAACAAATTTAATTTGATGTCATATAAGTTTTCGTTATAAGGTACAATATTATTTCGTAATATATTGATAACTTTTATTGATGAAACGTTGAAAAAGCTAAAAATCAATATTTCTCAAATACTGAAAAACTAATCACACAGTTTTCATCCATGAAGGTGCCCACAACATATTACAAGTGGTCAAAACATACTATGTTTAAGATTAATTATGTGTAATTAATCATTAAATGCTTGTTAAATAATGGTTTTGGGGTTTGAGGTTTCAATATTTTATTTGTTTCGTAAATCGCAAATCAAAGCTTAAGTTTTTTAATAAATTTAATAGAAGACTTGCTTTTAGTAGCATAAATGACATGCAAATTTTTCTATTTTATGATTTGATCCTGTAACACTTCGACAAATTTACATTTTTTATTTTTACCCAAATTTGGTCTCGAATAATTTAATAATTAGCTGCTTCCCTCACTTAGGTTAACATCACTTAAATCTTCAGTTGGAGTAAACGAAAGATTTTGGAGAACAATATCAGAAGAGGAAGGTTCAACTTCGATATTCTTAGATCGTTTTCCTTCAGTTATTAATAAATTGCTGTTGGGAATTAGGGTTGTCGTAATGCTTGGTGGTAGTACTGAGGAAGGCAAAATTTCTTCAATAGAATATTGATTAACGGCACACCTATCCAATTCCATGGGTAATCTTGATGGCTTACAACCTTTCACTGAAAATGTTACAACTGTACGAGGATCAATTACAGTGGTTGTTTTCAAATGCAACTCAGTTACTGTAAAAGTAGGACCAACGAGCCCCAAATATTCCGCCCATCCAACCACTCTAGTTTCGTTAAGTGGCGCTAAAACCACTTGCTGCTGTTTTTTATCTAATGTTTCTGGCTGCGGAACCAATTGTCTACCTTTACTAAATAATTACTTTAAATTACTCGCGTATACGCAATAAACTAATACAAAAACTTACATGTGATTAGGATATATTTCACGACCAGCAAATTCTGGAAATGATTGTAAATTTCTTAAACCTCTGCAAGGTGGTAAAGTTGGTTCAACATGTACACAAGATGAAGGAATTATTGCTGTTACCATTTCGGTTTGAACTGCTGTTTCTGTGTACGTACGTCCAAACCAGCGCGCTTCACGTGTATTGTGAGTACTTTTACTAGATGCATATGAAATTAGCACTATTGTACAATATAACGTAAAGCAAAGCATTTTTTTAAATAGTAATCTAGATCACTTCAGGGGTATTTATAAGCTTTTCGTAGTGTACAACCCCACTTGCAAATGTCTTAATGTGCAGGACTTATCTAAAAAATGCATTACGCTTTATCTTAATGAACGTCTCGACAGTCGTCGTTCGTGGTATTTTGTAAAATTAAGTGCGTTCACCTTTAGAAATAGGAAATCTACTGTAAATAAGTAGAGAATTTGGTATGGATTACTCTAATGACCGTAGTTAAGTTAATCGGTATTTGATTGAGATACAGTTGAATTCTTTATTAGGTACCTATATGATATGTTTTACTTTCAAGTAAAACTGAAGTGGTTAAATTTTGAAATAATTTGTGCAAAATTTTTATGTTTAGAAATTATACAGGCATTTATTTAGAATAAAAATAATAGTGATTTTAGAAATGATAAAAAGAATAATTGGTTATTGCGATTTCATCCATACAATTGAATTTTTTATCTAAAAAATTTTAAGTGGAGTTTACTTTCTGTACTATTAATCAAAAAGTTTGAAATGTGCCAGCCACACTGTTAACTACTTCCGTTTGAAATTTGATACAAACAAAATGGTGACATTTTTTGAATTTCAGATAATAACATTGAAATATACAGGGTGTTCGAATATTACACAGACTACTTTTGACTGTAAGTTTGGCGGATTAAATAGCAACGATTTATTGAAAAAAGGTAGTAAACAATTTTTAGATGTTCAATTCAGTTCAAATTGATGAAAAAAATGGTCATTTCTTCACTGTGTACAAATGAATCAACAAATCTTTTTCAAACTGAGTATGCTATTTGGTGCCATTAGGATTGTTTAGAAACTAAATTCCGTGTTACTGATACAAAAATGTACGTGGTAGTGTAGAAACACGGTCCTTTCTTACCTTCCAATCTACATTAGGTAGAGTAGAATCCCTAAATATGGACCAGTCCCGTATTATGGACAACTGCTGTTCTATGACAAAATAAGTGCGCATTGAACTGAAATTAGTTTTTTATAACGCACGCGGCTTACGTCATTCTCTTCAGTAGAGTTCTCTCCATAGAGTTCGTTTAGTGAATTTGCTTCGTTTGATGTAATTTTCTTAAGCTCATATCACAAAATTAACTTTGCTTCGGTTTATACATACGGAGAGATATTAGCAACTAATTTCATAAAGAATTACACTTTTATTTCTTGTTATATTTTGGATAAATTAGTTTGAGTAAATTGATGTGTATGCTTATAATATGGACCAGTGCTTTGGTTCTCAATATGGACTAATGGTCCATATTAAAATCCATTTTTTGCAGGATATGACGCCAACGAAAAAAGCTGTTCCGATTCGGCAAGCATGGGATAAAGAGGCCATGGAAAATGCTATTCTTGCTGTGCGAAATAGTGAAATGGGCTTCCTGAAAGCAGCAAAACGTACAATGTACCCAAAACAACACTAATACGTTTATCGAAGAAGGAAAACCTACCAATGGAAACTATTACAAACATAAAGCTTGGTCGAAAAGCAGTCCTACCGAATTACCGAATTAGTTGCTTATATTCTCCAGATGGAAAAATGTGACTTTGGTTTAACTAGATGAGATATTAAAACCCTGGCTTATCAGTTGGCAACTAGAAATAACTTAAGTCATACATTTTCGCAAAACAAAATGTCGGCTGGTAAAACATGGTTACGTTTGTTCCTGGCTCGACATGCTAGACTAACATTTCGACGTTCGACAGGTACATCTGTTGCAAGGATGAAGGGATTTAATAAAGAAGATGTTAATGCACTTTATAATTTGTTACAAAAAGACCTGGAAGTGTTCAATTACCCTGCAAGTAATATCTTTAATGTTGACGAAACTGGGATATCAGTTGTGCCCTCAAGAATGCCGGAAGTGTTAAATTTAAAAGGCAAGAAACAAATTGCAGCCGTGACATCAGCAGAAAGAGGTTCAACTGCTACATGTGCTTTATGCATGAATGCGGCTGGGTCATTTGTACCTCCAATGATGATCTATCCTCGTAAACGCGATCACTCACAGTTAATGCTGGGAGCTCCTCCTGGAACAATACATGCTTGCAATCCTTCGGGTTGGATTCAGGTAGAACTTTTTACCAAATGGTTTAGGCACTTTCTGAACCATGTGAAACCTTCTGCTTTATCGCCAGTGTTACTAATATTAGACGGATACTTGAGTCACACAAGAAATATTGAAGTGATTGACCTAGCACGAGAAAACCATGTGAAATTGATGTCGATGCCACCCCATTCGAGTCATAAACTACAACCTCTCGACAAAACTTTCATGGGGCCATTAAAAAATACCTGACAGAAGAAATTCGTTTAAAGATGCGTGTCAACGCTCAAGCTATTACTCACTACGATGTTACGGCATTGTTTGGTCGTGCGTACATAAGGGCTCAATGTGCGGAACTAGGAATTAATAGTTTTCGAGTTACGGGCATTTACCCGTTCGACCGAAACGTTTTTAAAGACTATGATTTTATAGAAGAGGCATCAAATGCAGTAGAGGATTTAGCAAATGACAACCCCGTAAATAGTAACATCGTAAATGAAAATGTTCAGCATAAAGAACAAAATGACGCCTTAGTGCCAAACCCGTTACCCGGACCTTCGACTGCTCCTGCATTTGCATCACCAACGACACACTACCTCGTTCAAAAAAGGCATCTAGCAATAGAGGAAGAAAGGCTACCAAGGCCACATTTTTAACTTTCTCTCCATATAAAAAAGATCTCGAAGAATCTTTAGAAAAGAAGAGAATTCAAGCTGCTAAGATAAAACGAACCGACCGAAAAGAGAACCACGAAAAACCAGAGAAAAATGAAAAAAAATCGAAAAACTTGTTTAAAGAAAAAAATTGTGGAAGAGGAATCTTCCTCTGAAGGCTCTGACGATTTCTCCGTCAAAGATAGTTCAGATGAAAGTCCTGACCGCAGTCAAAAAGACACAGCTTCATGTTTATATTGCAATGGTTACTTTTATGAAGATACCCAGGGAGAAGCCTGGATTCAGTGCATTTCTTGCGGTAGATGGGCTCACGTAGAGTGCGCGGGAACTGATGATCACAAATATATGTGCGAAGTGTGTAACTAACAACTTTCAGTTTATTTCTAAATATTTACATTTAGTCCATATTAAAATCCTGTGGTCCATATTATCATACCAATCTTAAACTTTTAAGTTTTGTGAGATTTTAAGAAATATATTTTATTCGTATTTGTTGTGCATTTTATCAAACGAAACTTATTGTTTTATATTACTGTGTACATTTTTGACATCGCAATAAATAAGATTATTTATTATTTATTATTTATTCATTATTTTTGAGATTTTGTTCCAAAAAAACCGTAGGGTTGTCCATATTTAGAGCCTATCCTCTCTCTCTCTCTATATATATATATATATATATATATATATATATATATATATATATATATATATATATATATATATATATATATATATATATATATGTAGGTATAGGAGGTTAAGCAATCGACTTTTTTTCACTATCGACTTATTAGGGGAGAGTTGGGGAAACGTGCGCAGGAGGTAACCGTGCACCACAGCTATATGTAGCGATTGAGCGGTATTTAGAAACATCCCCTCCACGAAACCTTGAGCAGCGTCACTTACGATTCGATCACGGCAGCTCTATAGTGTCAGTTGTGATCGTGTGTGTTTATGTGTTGTTGTAATTTTCGTCGTGAACAAAATAAGACGGTAAGTATCTAATTGTTAACCGATTATTTTGAAATAAATATATTCTTAAAGGATATGATCTCCTGCATATATGCATCTATCCTTGTTTAATATAACCTAAATAGTTTTTGTAATGTGAGGTGATTTGGTTTGAAATGCACGGTCGGGTAATGATGCGCAAAAATGCGCACCATTACCGCTCATTCAATTCAACGGTAAGTAATACAAATCTGTTCTTTCATTTCAGATGCCACGTAAATATATAAGAAAATCAGATATTAATGCCTATAGTGCGCAAAAGTTGGAGGAAGCACTAAATGCTATCAGAAACGATGGCAGAAAAATTAGGGCAGTCGGTAGAGCATACGGCATTCCCGAATCAACCCTACGAAAGAAACTTCAACGTGACGAACCGAAAACGCTTTGTCTGGGGCGTAAGGCAATCTTCTCGCAAGAAGTAGAACGCCATTTAGAAGAGTATGTATTGACTCTGGCGAAATTGTATTATGGCATTACGTCCAAACAACTGCGGCATTTAGCTTTTAAATATACAGAAGCAAATGGCATACAGCATGCATTTAATAGAGAATCCCAGTTAGCTGGTAAAGCTTGGCTTTACGGATTTCTTAGACGACATCCTCAAATAAGTCTGAGGCAACCTGAAGGCACCAGTCTAAATAGAATTGCTGCGTTTAATTTAGAAAAGACTAAACTATTTTACCGAAACCTAGAAAGTGTTTAATATGGGTGAGACGGGCATAACTACCGTCCAGAAGAAATGTCCTAAAGTTTACTGTAAGAAGAGAGTAAAGCAAATAGGAACTGCTACATCGGGTGAACGAGGTAGGACGATTACAGGCGTATTCTGCATAAGAGCTGTGGGGAATTAACACTCCTCCCATGTTGATATACCCCAGGACAAGGATGGCTCCTGATTTACAGAAAATTGGCCCAGTTGGTACCAATTACCAATGTTCAAAAAACGGTTGGATAAACGCAAATCTCTATCTTAATTGGTTACACGACTTTGTAAAACATGCGACGCACACCGCTGAAGACCCAGTGTTGCTTATTTTCCACAATCACTCAAGTAATATCGCAATAGAATCATACAATTTTTGCAAAACAAATTATATTCATGTTGTGTCACTCCCACCTCATACTTCAAATCGATTGCAGCCCCTAGATCTAACGTTTTTTGGGTTTTTAAAGAACCCACTCTACAGGGAGTATATGTATTTAACGACCACTGGTCATAAAAAGATTACAGAGTACGATATTGCAGAGCTTTTGAACAAAGCTTTTATGAAAGTGGCAACCATGGAAAAGGCAGCATCTGGTTTTCGTTCTGCTGGAATATTTCCATTCAATCCAACTAAGTTCAATGAAGATGATTTCGTTGCTGCTCATGAATTAGGTTCATTTTCTGTAGAGGCTTATTCCGAACCTAACACTAATTCAGCATTACCACGAGCCCAATCAGAGATCATTCCTGATCCAGCAACACCTGAACCTCAGACAGAGAGTCAAATTGATCAAGAAGCTGAAATGGACCAAGAAAACGAATCGTCTGTATCAAATGTTGGCCGAGAACCTTTGCCGTATTCGTCGAAATCTTACAAATCATTTTTTGAATTTGCTCCAATTTCCAAAAACAAACACTCAAAAATTCTTACCAGTACCCCTATGAACGATATATTGGAAGAAGCGCAGGAAAAAAGAAAGAACACTACAGTAAAAAAGGATATTCAATCAAAAGGTGGCAAAGGGATTAAAAGCAACGCTGCAAAGAGGGGAATAGTTGAATCCGAAGAAATACAAAAAAGAGGAAAGAAAAAAAGCAGGAGTCAGAGTCTTCTTCCGATGACATTGAAGAAAATAATCTTTGCGACGATGACTCCCTGGACGAGATAGACGAAATAGATTATTTTATTCCAACACCAAGACAACCTGAGGGTGAAAACGACCCATGTGGCATATGCGGGGAACCCGGAAAAAACGAGTTATGGTACAGATGTGTCATGTGTGGTTTATGGAATCACGTCGACTGCACTGGGGTGGACAGTCCAAAAAATTACATTTGTGACTTCTGCAAAAACTAAAATACCTACCTATTGCTTACCTACCAAATAAAAGCTTTTTATTAAATATTTTGTGTTTTAATGTTCTGCGCATAATTCCCTGCCTAATGCGCACCATTACCCTATGGGGTGGGGGAATTGTGCGCAAATGCACTTCAGTACTTTTATTTTTTTTTGTGATTTACGTTAAAAGCTACTAAATTGTGGTTATGCCCATTGATAGTCAATAAACTAGGGCTTCTATTGTTATTTTTAGATTTTATGCACTGTTAATACAGTTGCTACTAGGTCAATGCTCGCTTAGGTGCGCACCATTCCCCAACTCCCCCCTACATCATTTTACAGCGTTTGACAAAGTTTCGCAAAGATCGACCATGACGTCTGTGGGGGGTTTATTATTATTTATAAAAATACCTAATTATTGATCTTAAACATATCAATTAATTATTATTTTCTATGTAATTTCTTGATACGAAGTGTAGTTTAAGTGTTTGTCCAAATATCATCAAAATTTGAATACCGGTTAATTATATAAGAAAATGTGAAGACACATTTTTTAAAAACAATTTAATTTCACATAAATTTTCTTTATAAAGTATTTTAGTACGAATCCAAAATTAAAAACCGCTGCAAATTGTATCAATACTTAATAATAATAATAATAATAATAATAATAATAATAATAATAATAATAATAATGTATTTATTCAACCCAGCGATTTACATAATAAGTTTGCCTGAGAAACCGTAATTAAAAAATATTTTAGGATCGAATCCCAAGGCGAAGTTCAGGTAGGTTAAAATATAACCCCCTGCTCTGACACTTAACCTTGATGGTAATAGTTTTAGTATCACCACTTATTTTAGCTCTATACTACATACAGGGTTAGGAAAAAGTACCGGAACGCTTAAATATCTACAAAATCGCTAAAGTTACGATTACAAAATTCAGCATTTGGGGGTTTCGGGGCATGCAGGATTGGAAAATGATATCGGCACTGTTGCCAGATGTCCTAGTTTTGTGCTATACTTAGTCATTTTGTTTTCTTAAATAGAATGCCCTATTTATTTTTATTGCAATCAGTTGAGCGTATCAAACTTATTAAGATCTCAATTTTTTAAAATTTTATCTCTACTAGTTACCGAGATAAGAGTACACCGCGTTCTCAGTAACAAGTACCGAAACGCTTAAATATCTGCAAAACCGCTAAAGCTATGATTGCAAAATTCGGCATTTGGGGGTTCCTAGGTATGCGGAATTGAAAAATGATATCGGCACTGTTGCCAGATTTCCCAGTCTTGCGCTACACATAGTCTTTTTGTTATCTTAAATGGAATGTCCCATTTATTTTTATTGAAATAAATGACTTGAGTTATGAAGGTTATTTTTTTATTTGTGATTGGCC
This sequence comes from Vesta saturnalis, assembly GCA_036346205.1. NCBI lineage: Eukaryota > Metazoa > Arthropoda > Insecta > Coleoptera > Lampyridae > Vesta > Vesta saturnalis. The sequence continues at coordinate 349,976 of JARFJB010000390.1, forward strand.
ATTTTCCCTTGCACTTTAACTAATAACAATAATGCTAAGATAAGAAGGAGATTAAAAGCCAATGGACTAAAACAACAATAACTTAATTAATTAATTAACAATAGAATTAATAATTAACGACACTAACTTTTAATTAAATGCTCAAAGTGGGCTCCATTATTTGCTAGACAGTATCCAAGTCTATCATAAAATTCTCGCAATGTGTTGCTCAACATATCCGGTGTTATAAGTACAATTTCGATGCGGATTCTTTCGCAGAGTTCGTTCAAATTTTCTGGACGATTTCTGTAGGCACGGTTCTTCAAATCACCTCACACGGAGAAGTCAATTGGAGTCATATCAGGGGATGGAGATGGCCATTCTAATGCTCCACGTCTTCCAATCGTCCTTCATGGGAATTGGTTGTTTAGAAATTGCATGGCTTCTCTTGAATAATGGGGCGGAGCACCATCATGTTGGTACCAGATTTCACCTATATTTTTTTTGGTTGAATGGTAGGAACTATACTTGCTCTAAGGAGCTCCAAACACTTTCGCCCTGTTAATGTACCTTCTATGAAAAAAGGTCCGATAATATTGTTTCCCAATATTCCCGCCTAGACGTTAACTTTCTCAGGATATTGGGTATGAAGTTCTTCCATCCAATGGGGGTTATCTCTAGACCAAATTCGGCAATTGTGCCTATTAACTTGGCCGTTCAAGCAAAAAATAGGTTCGTCACTGAATACAATTTTGTGCGCAAAATAAGGATCTTGGTTCATATTTTCCAACATGATTTCGGCGAATTCATTGCGACAGTCAGGATCATCCTCTAAAAGCTCTTGAGTGTAATGGATCTTGTACGGATTTAATTTATTTTCCTTCAGAATAGTCCTTACAGATTTTTGACAGATTTCGATATTTATAGCTAAGTGATTGGTGCTTACTTTTGGATTTTCCTCTATTTGTAATAAAACGTTTAATTTATTTTCATCACTTGTAGAAGTTCTTGGGCGTCCGGTTTTAGGTAAACATTTTATGGACCCTGTTGCCTCTTAACGTCGACAAGTTCTGTGTACGGTAGACTTTTTAATGGGTTTATTAGGATAACGATCATTAAACAAGTTGCAGACTTCTTGATATGTCCTTGTTTTATTTCCATATCCACGAAAAATCAAAATATCAATACGTTGGGTTTCTGATAGACCAAAAGCTATTATCAAATTATAATTTTGTAATCGATGCAATATTCAGCGGCTTAACTGACAATGATGTGTTTAATTTGTCATTGTTGTAACATGGCGACGGCTAGAGTGTTGAAAACAATTGAAGCAGTGCTTACTTATTCCTAGGGTATTCATATTTTCGGGCATCTCCGATAAATTTAATGCATGCTCATTCTAAAATAAGTAACTATCCCATAATATTTCTCACTAGTGTCTAATAGTATAAACAGAATTTTGAGAATTTGGGATCTTCCATTTAAGATAACAAAAAGACTAAGTATTGAGATCTTAATAAGTTTGAGACGCCAATTGATTGCAATAAAAATAGAGCATTCTATTTAAGAAAATAAAATGACTACGTGTAGCGCAAAACTGGGAAATCTGGCAACAGTGCTGATATCATTTTCTAATTCTGCATGTCTAGAAACCCCCAAATGACGTATTTTGAAATCGTAACTTTAGCGGTTTTGCAGATATTCAAGCATTCCGGTACGTTTTACTGAAAATACGGTGTCGTCATATCTCAGCAACTAGTAGAGCTAAAAGTTTAAAAATTTGAGATCTTACTAAGTTTGAGACGCTAAATTGACTGCAATAAAAATAGATAGGGCATTCTATTTAAGATAACAAAACGACTACGTGTATCAAAAAACTGGGAAATCTGGCAGCAGTGCCGATATCATTTTCCAATTCCGCGCGCCCCGAAAGCCCCAAATACCGAATTTTGTAATCGTAACTTTCGCGATTTTGTAGATGTTTAAGCGTTCTGGTACTTTTTCCTAACCCTGTATACAATTAATACATTCAGTAAATATAAAATAAAATTTTGATGTGCGCTAATTGATCAAATTGTTACAATTCTTAACATACTTTGTAATTTTTTTCTTGGAAACGTTGAACATTGAATTTTAGATTAGACGGGATAGAATTATACACTTTTGCCACATTATACGAATAAGATCTTTAAAAAATGAAGCTTTGTGAGAAGGAATTACTAATAATCCACGATGCCTTAAATTAAGGTTGTGCACATCTGTCTTGAATCTTATCCTATTGTACAGGTAAGGTGGGGTTTTTGTTTTAATTATTTTGTTGTAAAAGCAAGCTGCATGTACTAGACGTCTTTCATATTAAGCCAAGCTGCGTTTATTAATTTATGTGATATATGCTCTCTTTTTTTGATGCCATAAATGTATCTTAAATAGGAGTTTTGCACTTTTTGTATGCGTTTACTTTCATTACTGTCAATACATGGTCCGTACACAGAATCGCAGTAGTTAAAATGCGACAATACTAGTGAATCACAAAGCATAATTTTTGTTTTTTCATTTAATATATGTCTGCTGCTGTAAGTGGTTTTTTAATTAATAAAAGCTTTCTTAATACAATCACTTACGTGCTGTTTAAACCTCACGGTAGTATCAAGCTTAAGACCTAGGTTACGCGCCGTTTTAACACATTGTAGTTCTACACCATTCATTTGTATTTTTAAATTTTCCAACAAAAGTTTCCGATTATTTTTATTACCAAAGAGCATGAGTATAGATTTTAGAGGGTTAATTACTAATGAATGGTTAGCACACGTTTTCACTGAAGCTTCTCTATCTTTATTTACATACTCATTTACTTTAGCTGCATTATAAGTATGGAAGGTATACGAAAGTTGTGTATCGTCAGCAAACATTCGCAGTGTTGTGGACTATTTGGAAAGCGTATTGTATAAAGGATAAAAAGCAAAGGGCTCAATACAGAGCCTTGTAGCACTCCAGACTTTACTCGTAAGGGTTCGAATCGACAATTATTTATGTACACAATTTGAGGTCTATTAGAAATGAATTAAGAGATTAGTTGGATTCCCAAGCCAGAAAAACCGATAAACTTTAACACTGATAACAGAATTTTATGATATATGGTATCGAACGCTTTACTGTAATCCAGTAATATTAACAGGTACAGTTTATTCCGCTCAACAGTACAAAAAAATTGATCTGTCATTAAATGTAACAACGTTGTGCAGCTAAATCCAGGACGAAATCCTGACTGCGTAATAGGAAGTAGGTTATTAACAGATAAGTAACTACGTATTTGGGATGCCATTATTTTTTGTAACATTTTAGACAAGGTTGGTAATGTACTAATAGGCATCAATTGTGACAGGTCCATTGAATTAGGTGTCTTGGGTAGTGGTCGAACCAAGGCAGTTTTCCAAACAGTGGAATATGCTCCGTTTTCAAGACAAAAGTTGTAAATATGAGTAATGTATGGTACTATAGTTGGGCAACATAAATGTAACATTAATATTGATATACCATCAATCCCTATAGCGTTTGATTTAACCGAGTTAATGTAATACTCCTGTTCCGTGACTTTTTGAAATTTAAATTGCTGAATTTCATCAATAAGTGAGTTATTACGGTAATAATCTACAGTTGAATTACAATTCTGTGATTCAATATTTGTAGTACTAGTGAAGTATTGATTTATTACGTTAGCGTTTTGAAGATTTGCAGGTAGATCTGATGATTTTGCTTTATTATATATGTTTAGTTGTTTAAGAGTTTGCCACTTACACTTCTGTCCACGGCTTGATATCTGATGTTCAAAAAATGCTTTTTTCTCTTTTTCAATTGAAGTATTAATTAAGTTACGCAATTTTTTAAATTTACAAAAGTCTACAGCACATTTGGTTGCTTTATATTTATGCAAAGCTCTATTCTTCAAAGTAATCATTACTTTTACTGTATTGGTTAGCCAAGGACAAGAAGGTTTTGTGATTCGTACAGTTCGTAAAGGTACGTGTAGATCATAGAGAGTAAGAATTGTGTTATGAACTCAACTTTTGAATCAATATCAGTGAGGCAGTACACTAATCCCCACGGGGTCAGATTTACATGTTCCTTGAACAGGTCAATATCTAATTGATGGAGATTACGATATGTACGGAACATTGGTACATGATTTGTATTGAAGTTCAAAGTGCACGATATCAACGCATGATCTGAAATATTAGGTAAGTGAATAATATTAGTATGATAGCGCCGAACAAAGTTGCAGTACTCTGTGTTATCCTAGTTGCATCAGTAATGATTTGGTACACACTTATTGTATTTAGCAGATCATTAAACTTTATTGTAGAATTCAATCATGTCTATGTTAAAATCACCAGTACAAACAACATACAGTAATTAATTACATACATCAATATATCTTCAAAGTTATCAATAAAATCCAAAAAAATTGATTTGGGAGGCCTATAAACTACTCCAACAGTAATATCTTGTTTATTGCATATTACTTTAATCCATAATTGTTCACATAAACTAATGTCGACATTAACTATACAGAGTTTTTCAACTTTTAGAGAATTTTTAATGTATAACGGAACTCTACCTCCCCTAGTAGACCTATCGTTAAGGAAAAATGTATGGAAAAATGTATATCCGTCAATCTGTAAATTATCCAAACTTGTGTTTTGCGATAACCAGGTCTCCGAATATGTCATATGATGATGACTAGAGAGCGGATTTTATGCACTATAAAATGCCGAAATATGTGCATATATATGCACTTAAAAACCTTAAAATATGCATCAAAAATGCATTATTAATTCAAAATATGCAAAATATGCATAAATATTGAATCTTCTATTTACCTGTGTTAATTCCAAATTATAACATTAATATATAAAAAAAGTATATATGCTTGTAATTTTTTAATAGGAAAAAGATAAATTGCATACAAACTTATTATTTTAACATTCAAAATTATGTGTTATTTAAAAACTACATATTTACTTATACACTATACATTTATAAAAACTGCACCCTGTCATTACTACTTACAAAGCAATTATTATTTTAACATTATTTAAAAATTACATATTTACCTATACGCTATAGATTTATAAAGATTACACCCTCTCATTACTATTTGCAAAACAATTTATAACTAAATATTTTTCCAAGTTTTCGGACAGAAAATTTTGGCGTCTGTCCGATAGTATGTTTTTGTACAAAGAAAAACTTCTTTCTACATCCACAGAAGTTATGGATGCATATTTTAATGCGGCTAATATGGCCAAATCTAAATTTATAACAAGATCATCGGAATTTTCCTCAAGTTTCAGAACTTTATTATTAACTTTTAGTAACAACTGATATCCACTGTTTTTTTGTAAAATTTCATTTAATTTATTAGAAATAGTTTTACCAATATTTCCTGAAACAGCAGAAATCAGCTGTTGAAATTTATTAATTATTTGCATAGATTCATTTAATGACAATGCTTCCGTTTCTAATTTAGCAATGGTTGAACTTACAAAATAGTAATTTGCTTTTATAAATGCCAGCTCATTGCGCAATTGTGTTTTCTTTAAAATGGATTGAGCTTTTTGAACGTAAGTACTTGAATTATCAGAAATTTCTAAAACTAACTCCTTTATTTTTTCCAAATGATCTGCATAAAAAAGAGCTGCATTTAAGTACCCCAACGCGTAATCACAGGCTCTGGTGGTAGAGGAATATTAGGTAACTTTTCTTTGTACAATTGATTGGTTTTCTCAAGAACTTTGGAAGCGATTAAATATGATATACTAGACTGCGCCTCACTTAAATAACCAATCATTAAATTTGCAACATATCGCCCGCAACAATCTGTAGTTTCATCTACTATAAAATAAAGATATTTATTTTTTGTAATTTTCTTTATATGCCCCATAGTTTCAAGATATAAATCATTAATATACCTTTTTCGAAGCGTGCTTTCACCTGGCACTTGCTTTTACTAATTTTTCTAAAATGACCTAAAACTAGAATTTTGCAATTTCTTTAATGGAATATTGGCTTTAATAAGTGCACTACACAATTCGAAATTAAATTCCTCTTGTGCATTTCTTTTGGCCGTTTCTTGAAACAACGACTGGCGCAAAGGTGTCTGACAAACTTTTGTTTTCTTAAATGTTTCTAATTTTCTTTTATGAAGAGAGGTTTCAATGTGCTGTCTAACTTGAGATTTCCTTTCGCACATGATCTAAGGAAAAATAAATTTTAAGAATAAGTATCTAATTGCGTTTAAATACTGATAAAACGGTGAAATCAATAACCTACATCAATTAATAAGGGTTTAATTTCCGAAATCAATTAAAAATATGTAATGGTACTTACTATTTTTCCACAGGCTATGCAAAACTCTTTTTCATCATCCAGACGTAGCTCGGATATATTTTCTATCCATACTTGAACTAAACTATTTTTAACTTTCGGCATCCTGAAGTTCACTTAACAAAGCCGTACCATTCAGTTACGTCTTCGCCCAAAGAATGTTTAAAATTTTGCATTTTGTCCGTTACTCTCAAATTATTTTCAAGAAGGATTAACTAACTAAACACTTACCTTGAAAAAGTCCAAATAACTTTAACCCTTGATTGAGGGAACTCCCTCAATCAATGCTTTAACTATCTACTTAATCTACATAATCCGGAAGTATTAACGTTGCACTTAACTGCAGGTAATAATCTTTCTTTAAACCTGTCTTACTCATATTAAAATACATTTCTTAGTTAGACACAATAACAAAATGTAAAATAAGTTAGAATAATGGATTTTAAAGCGAATTTGGAAGATATAGAAAAAATGCGAAATATATGTTAATTATGAATAAAAAGGCAAAACATGCATAAAATTGCAATATATGCAGTATTTGGCGAAATATGCAAAATATGCATAAAATTGCAATATATGCAGTATTTGTCGAAATATGCAAAATATGCAAAAATTAATTAATGTCAAATGATTGCATAGTGCAATTCGTCTAAAAACAAAACGATATTCTTCAACTATAAAAAATAAGCGATATGAATTTTGCATAAAATCCTCACTCTAATGATGACAGAAGAGTTTCTGTAAAATTTGAAAAATGTGGTATCAATGAGCGCACGTTTAAATGTGATATTCTTAATTGAGACATGTATTAACAACACATTCTTTCAAATAACAAGTAACACAAAATAGATTCTATCTACCCAATATTTTGTGAGGTGCTTTTTTTAAAAATAAATCTAATTCGTTAACTGGTACAAAATAATTCTAAATCAAATGATGTTAAAACTAAAACTATACTTCAACTTACGCTATAAGACAATTATTAAATTAATTATTGTTCTCCAATGAAAGGAAAGATAAATTATTTAAATAATGTTTATTAAAGTTTATTTAGTAAATTAACGTAAACGTAACGTATATCGCTTTTGCATATCGCGTTTGCACTCATTCACATCCAAGTCCAACATTTACTTGAACTTACACAACATAAAGATTAACATAACTACCAGAAATTGCTTTGTTTGCTAAACTGGATGTATTTGAACTCAATCAGTTCTTGAATTGATTCAAGTCGCTTGATGACTTAATTAAACATTTTTGATCTTTATGTTTGATAAAAATAACTCCATCTCGAGTCCAAACATTTTTTCTACCCAATATTCCTTGTGCTTCTCAAAGTACATTCACTCGTTGTAACGTCAGATCTTCTTGCAAAACGTACCTTGGTGCCTTTAAATTTAGTTTATTATTTAATACAAATAACTTTTTTTGATAACTAAGAAACTTTATTAGAATAGGCCTGGGATTTGCACTTTTACTTATTTTACCAATTCGATGCATTATATCTATACTATCAAGAGAAATTTTAATACTTGCTTTATCAAAAGTGTTAACAACCACTTCTTGTATATTCTCACTGTTTAGCTCAAGAATTCCAAATACACGAATGTTGTTCCGCCGAGAGTATTGCTCCAGTTCCTTAATTGTTTCATGTAATATTACATTTTCCTTTTTCACTTTATCCAAGGCTGCGTTCACTTGTTCATTGATAGACACACTTAATTTTTCCGTCACTCGCGTTACCGTCATACCTATTATTGTTGTATCTTTTTTAAATAAATCGGTTATCGCTGAAGATACGCAGGCATTGATTTCTGCAATTTGTTCACGAGTGAGTGGCATGGTAGCGAACGTTTAGAAATTTAATTTTGTGAGAGCGCGTGCAATATACGACTAACCGTGGCGAAGCATACGTCGAGAAAAATCATTTTTTTTGTAAATAACTCGAAAACTCAAAATTACAAACACAATTATTGTGAGAAATTTAATTTCCTATCTAAGCTATTCTCACTTTTTGAATACGTTAAGTAGTTCCATAGATATTTAGGATAAACCGGTTTTTTAAAGTGACGGTTTTTTGCTAATATCTTGTAAACCGTTTATTGTATATAAAAATTATAGGAACAAAAATACTCATAATTATATTACTAATTACATATTAGAAGCAAAAAATATAAAAAAATAAAAATTTTCAAAAGGGGTACTTATCCCAAAATTTTACCCATTACCTCATACCCCATTGACCCCAAAAACAATTAGTCGCTTTTGGTAGTTGACGTCTATATGTGTGCCAAATTTAAAGTTGATATGTTAAGTTCTTCGAAAGTTATGGAGTACACACACACGCACACACACACACGCACACGCACCACGCACGCACGCACGCACGCACGCACGACACGCACGCACAGCACACACGCACCACCACACACACACACACACACACACACACACATACACACACTACACACAACACACCACACACACGCACAGCACAAACACACACACACACGCTCACGTACACACACCACACACACACACGCACACGCACACACACGCACACACACACACCACACACGCACACGCACACGTACACGCACACGCATACGCACACGCACATAGACATCTAGACATAATGGATGATTTTGACGAAACTTGGCCAAAGTTGTAAAATGAGCTAATAAGTCGATTTAGCGATAGTGAAAAAAAGTCGATTGCATAACCTTCCGCCTTTGGGAGCTGATCCTATGAGTATCTGCTAAACCAAACTTACTATAATTTTGAAAATTTGGTGACAGGGTAATGATGTTAGGGCTAACTCAACTAAAATATTTTCACGTTCGTACCACTTCCGGTTATACCGAAAGTCGGTACTTAGTCGCTTATTTTAAATGGAACACGCCGTATATTAATGCATTTTTGGATTCTATGTCGAATTTTAAGGTAAGTTTGTTAAATAAACTAGATACGAAATTTCAGTCGTTAAAAAAAACATTTTTCTAAAAAAAATTGACAGATGCGGTCTTAGTAATAACTCGTTAATTGTTCTGTTCCTGTCAAACAATTTGAATAAAACTTTGAGGTGTTGTAGGCAAAGGTTTATTGCAACAGTCTGCAAAAAATGACATTTGTATTTTTCATAAAAATAAAATTATGAACGTCTAAACTTGACTATCAAAAAATGCAAGTTACTCAAAAAATCAAATGGAAATCCCTATTTTTTATTGCTCAGATCGATTTAACGTCAAAAATTAAGGTAAGCTTGTTTAAAACTTTATTTGCTTAAACGTAAGTTTCATACTTATTATCAAAAAAGTCCCAATTTTAAAATTTGTGATAAAAATGAGCTACATACTTAAATCTAGTATTCCTTGTTCGTGGTCACCATGGAAACCAAATAATTGAGAATTGAAATAAAGAAAAATATTTGAATAAGTTACTGAAAAAAATTATAAAAATTGATAATTTTGTGATTCAAAAGTCATTTTTGTCAAATAGAATTTTTTTTCAAATTCGATATACAACATAAGTCTAAAAATTTAATACTTTATGAGTAAATCGAAAAAAACTACATTTTATTGCGGAGGTAATACATACTTATCAGTGCATCATTACAGGTAAAGATGCTTATTTATTTTGTTTTTCTTTTGTAGTCAATAATTTAATAAAATTGTTGACAGTTTGTGTTTTTCTTGATGAAATGGCTCGACTTGAATATTCTAATACAGATTATTTGAATTTAATTTTAATTCACGGAGAATGTCATAGAGTTGTAAAACGAACAATAAGAACATTTATCGAACGCTATCCTGAGCGCCCCCGACCATCAGCAGATCCAATAAGACGTGTGGTTCATAATTTGGAACAGTTTGGCACATTTAAACACTCTGCGCCTCGCAAAAAAACTGCTATTGATAACGAACAAAATGAACTTTAGGATATTTCCGTGCCTATCCTTGTAATTCCATAAACGACGCGAAAACAGATATTGGCTTAACACCAACAACTATCAGAAGAATTCTTAAGAAACATAAGTTTAGATCATACTGTTTACAATTAGTTCAACATTTGAAAGAAGCGGATTTCTTGAAACGTATCGAATTTTGTGAAACAATTTTGCTCAAAATACAAGAAATTCCTAATTTTTTGACTAATATCATATAGACGGACGAATCTAAATTTACGAAAAATGGCATATTTAATCGCCGAAACTCGCATTACTGGAATAACGAAAATAGCAATCGAATTCGCGAATGCCATTTTCAGGAAATTTGGAATTTTAACGTATTTTGCGCTATTCGGAATAACGAAATCTTTGACGTGTATTTTTACAACGAAAATTTGAGAGGTTTAAAATAGTTGATTGTTGCGATTTATGATTACAAATTTAATTTCTAGGAGAAAATTATCTTGAGATATTAAACACTCGAATTCAACCCCGATTAAATCTAGAAAGGGAAAATTTATAGTACCACCAAGACGGTGCGTCCCCTCACAACACAAACGCTGTTTCCATGAAACTTTATGAAATTTTTGAAGATCGTTGGTTTGCCAATAATAGTCCCTTCCCATGGCCACCTAGGTCACCTGATCTTACGCCAATGGATTTTTATCTTTGGGATCGAATTAAAAATATTGTTTATGCTACACCACTAACGACTAAAGAAGATTGCATTGCAAGAGTGCAAAATGCCTTCAATTCTCTTTCTCCACAAGAAATTCAAAGGGCTACAAATGAAGCCGTTATAAGACGGGTTCAACAATGTCTTGCGTCTAACGGGCAACATTTTGAACATTTATTGTAAATTAATTTACATTTGATCACGAGCAAGAAATACTAAATAAGCGACTTTATCGTGTAAGAATGCACTGATAAGTATGTAGTTACTACCTGCGCAGTAAAAAGTTTTTTTTTTCGATTTACTCATAAAGTATTAAATTTTACACTTATATTGTATATCGAATTTGAAAAAATGACTTAGAAAATTTCTATTTGGCAAAATGACTTTTGAATCACAAAATTATCAATTTTATAATTTTTGCAGTAACTTTTCAAATATTTTTCTTTATTTCAATTCTCAATTATTTGGTTTCCATGGTGACCACGAACAAGGAATACTAGATTTAAGTATGTAGCTCATTTTTATCACAAATTTTAAAATTGGGACTTTTTTGATAATAAGTATGAAACTGTTACGTTTAGGCAAATAAAGTTTTAAACAAACTTGCCTTAATTTTTGACGTTAAATCGATCTGAGTAATAAAAATAGGGTTTCCATTTGATTTTTGAGTAACTTGCATTTTTGATAGTCAAGTTTAGACATTCATAATTTTATTTTTATGAAAAATATAAATGACATTTTTGCAGACTGTTGTAATAAACCTTTGCCTACAACACCTCAAAGTTTTATTCAAATTGTTTGACAGGAACAGAACAATTAACGAGTTATTACTAAGACCGCATCTGTCAATTTTTTAGAAAAATGTTTTTTAAACGACTGAAATTTCGTATCTAGTTTATTTAACAAACTTACCTTTTCGACATAGAATCCAAAATGATTAATATACGGGTGTTCCAAAAATAAGCGACCCGACTTCGGTATAACCGGAAGTGGTACGAAAAAATATTTTAGAGAACTCATTACCCTGTCACCAAATTTTCAAAAATATAAGTTTGGTTTAAGATACTCATAGGATCAAAGGGGACCCTTATATTGTCAAAATTTTAATGTTAAATTAAGGAATTTGTAAGATTGTGAAAAATAACAATTTGATAACTGTCAAATCTCAGCTTCAGGGGTTACGTTTATTTGATCACAATAATAACATTTCAGTTTTATATTGCTTTTTCATGTCAAATGTTTAATGTCAGAAATGCCTGACAACAGCGAACAGAATTAATTGCCAACCTAAATCAGTTATATGTGCATCCTCAACTGCACAATAGGCGGGTTCTAAAGGTAGTAATGAAACAAAGTTAGTTATGACTCGTGAAAATTGGTATACCTGTATATGTCTATATAGGTTGGAAGGTAAAAATGTTATTAAATATCATATTAAACATTATTATTTACACACAACGAATTTAATAATATTTTATTAAAACTAAGTCAAATAATTGTAACAAACAATAAATAAAGTTAATGCATTTATTATGATTATGTACAGAAGGAAATTTTGTTAATTATAATTTGGATTTATTCGTTTATGATTTGAAGGACAAACTTGTAAATCACGAGGAATACAGTTTTTAACCATTAACGTTGCCATTACTCTACGGTTTGGCAATTGTTTCGTAATAGTAATTGTTTCCGTTTCTAAATTCTTAACTCTGGTATAATGTGGTAAAATACCTTCTAATTGATCTAATCTTTGTTCAATCAAATAATGAGTTTTTTCTAAATTTGGAGTTTCTCTTACTTCATGAAAATCCTCAAAAAATTCACTACCTAGTAAATCACTTTTAATCATTTTATTATCTCGACGTTTATGGTTATCATTATTTCTTCCGATCACATAATAATCCTTTCCTACAGATAGATCAATATTGTTGGTTTTAATGTTGTATAATGTACTGTTTTTATATCCGCAGGGTTGTTTTTTCCCTTTCACTTTTATACACACAGGGTTTCTTGTAATATATTTAGTAACCACATTAATCACTTTAGTAACCACACGAGAGGGCTTTATCATTGGAATGTTAACTGATGGAATAGGTATGTTGTTTTTGTAGGGTAATGATAGGGAAGGAAGTTGTGCCAGGTAATCTTGGGGGTTAAATAATTTCGCATAATTTTCATATATACTTGAATTTGCTTTTAAACTAATGGTTAAAATTAACATCAGATACACACACGAGATATTATACATCACGATCTAAATTTTGTTTGTATACTGAACTGTAACGTATAATCTCACATGCTTTTATAAGATTTAAGTTGAAAGCGAAAGAAAACTGTGACATGTAAATTTATTTTATTTTCTTACTCGTATAAGTGTAAAATAATTACCCTGCACGCACGCATTATTACCAAAACGTTTCTATATTTGTCACTGAAAGTAAACCAGCGAAATCTGTGAAAACAAGGGATAATGAATGAAGTTCAGAAAAAAATGTCATTTATGATGTTTATAATTATAACCGGGAGCGTGTGTAGTAATTTAGGTACCAAATAGAAATTTTAATTGTAAAGATCATTGGAGATCCAAAAAAGTTACTGTTTTACTACTATAATTACGAGAAAAACAACAAATTACTAATTGGGAATAATTCCTTATCATAAAAAATGTACGATTATGATTGTTTAATTCTCACGTCATAGTTAATTCCAATCAACCAAACTAGTTTAAATATACTTAGGGCAGTTTTAAACAAAGTAAAACCTTGTTTTTATGGTGATTGATAGGTAGGGGCGTATAATATAACCATAATAAAATATCTAGTGTGGAATACCACATGACTTTCCGACATACAAAATGGAAATAAAAAGAAATGAAATAATTTTAATTATAATTTTTTTAGGATAACTATGCAACCTCTTTTGTATACGTTCATAACAAAACAGGCAACATTGTAGAAACAAAAACAATAATCTACATCAGAATGACGTTTAAAAGTTTATGTCAGATAGAGATTAATAGACAATATCTGGTCTGGAACATCACAAGACCTTCCAACCCACAAAATGGAAATTAAAAGAATTGAAATAATGTTAATAACTTCTACTTAGGATAATTATGCAGCCTGTTTTATAATATGTTCATTACTAAAATAGGCAACATTGTAAAAAAAAAACAATAATCTATGTCAAACAGACCTTTAAAACTTCATGTCAGAAAGAGGTTAATAAACATGCTAACTTCAAAAATTAAAATGAAATAATTTTAATTATAATTTTTTACCTTCCAACCTACATATACGCATGTAGATATAGAAGGTTATGCAATCGACTTTTTTTCACTATTGCTACATCGACTGATTAGCTCATTTACTTTGGACAAGTTTCATGATCAGTATGTCTGATGTGCTGTCTGTGTGTCTTGTGTCTGTGTGTCTTGTGTTCTGTGTGTCTGTTGTGTCTGTGTGTCTTGTGTTTGTTGTTCTGTGTCTGTGTCTGTGTGTCTGTGTCTGTGTGTCTGTGTTTGTGTGTTTTTGTGTGGTTTTGTTGTTTATGTTTTTTGTTTTTATTGTTGTGTTGTATGTTTGTTTGTTTGTGTTGTATTAAATTATATATTTTATATTTTTATTTTGTATAAATATAATTTTTTATATTATTTGTATATTTAAATTATAAAAATTTTTATTTTTTTATTTTTTATATTATTTTAAAATATTAAAAATTATTTTTTAAAATAAAATGTTAAAATTTATTATTTGTTATTTTATTTTGTAATTTTTGTTAAATTTTTTTAAATATAAAATATATATATTTAAATTGTATTTATAAAAATTATATATAATATATTTATATTTTATAAATTATTTTTATATATATATATTATATTTATATTTATTTTTATAATATTTTTTAATATTTTTTTTTATATATTGTTATAAAATATATTTTTGTTATTTTTTTTATGTAAATATATTTTATATATAAAAAATTATATATATTATATGTTATTTGTATTAATTGTTATTAAATATTTAAATATTATA
>JARFJB010000390.1:372500-387500 GCA_036346205.1 Vesta saturnalis
TATTTATCATTATAACAAATAAAAAAGATTTAAAATAATATAACCACCCTCTAGCTCAGCAAGGTACATTACTTACGAAACTTGCTGTAGATTGAGAGCTCTTTCTTTATCAGGTCGTAAGGGAGGCAGAGATATATCCATTGCTATACTCAGTAAGAATATCGTTAAGCGCCACTCAATTTTGAAATGTTGCCACGTGTCTAACCATCATATGACATAAAAAAGAATGAGTGGGCTCGACTAAACTCAGGTGTACGGTCAGAAAACCGCAGAGCACTCGGATGCGTCGTTGTTTTGGAGGTATACCTTAAAATGATAGTAATCTGGTTAGATAGGAACCGGATATGAGCAGGCGCCACAGGCTTTAATAAGGAAATACTCAACAATTGTTGAAAGGAAGTAAAAAAAAATATATATAATAAATTAACATTCCACCAAAGCCCACGATGGCAAGCAGTGAGCCTCAGCTTGTGCCCACGGCAATTATAATTTAAATTTCAATAAAAAAAAAGTAAAATTATTATATGCCCCCTTCCGGCCGTTGTAAGATCTTACTGTTCGTATTCGGAATTGGTTAGTTTAACACATAATCCCATTGGGATGTCTAGTAAGATAAAAAAAAATAAAAAGAATTTAATTAATGAACTTGCTTGCCTTACGCTTCACACAGTATACAGTAAATTGGAAAGCTTGTTCGGTCCACAGTAAATAACTACCGAAAAAAAACAAAGTAATCAAGAAATTTATAGGAAATAAATTGGCCCGAACAAACTTGTCCACAAGAAACGTAATGTACATAACACATAAAGATTACGAGATAAAAATTACAGATTCATATAGAATTAAATGTGTAACATTTGCAGTAGTTCACGTAATACAGATAATCGTTACACCCGGTATATTGCAATCAAAACAGGAGTTAAATCGCTGGTTCTGTAGCCACAGAAGCTAGAATTAATTAGGTCAAAAGCTAAAAATATTTGGGTACGGTCTATCCATTTTAATGATTCAATTAAAGTTTTTGTTATGATTGAGTGCAAAAATATTCAAAACAATAATATATATATATATATATATATATATATATATTTTAGAAATTTTGTGAAAGTACACTGCTGGAAGTACCTTAAATATATACTTTTAACTAAGAGGTAACAATTGTCAATTATTTGATTACAAAAATGAATATTATAAGTCCATTTATTTCGTTGTAGAGATTCGCTAAGAACCTCCTCGGTGTATTTGAAATTTGTAAACACAATCGTGTAACCAGGTGATAATAAAAAAAAATCTGACCTTTATTGTTGAAACGACTGGTTATTTGATTTGAAAATTTCGGGTACTATTCCAATGATCTAGCAGCCTTCACGTATATGGTCATAGATGTCAGCAAGGATCTGATGCCTTCCAGCGATAATCAGGTACTTTGGATGTAACGTAACAGTGAAATGTGATCAGAAACTTTAAGAAGGAATGCCGTTAGAAATGTAGGTAGTATAGAGATGCTAAAACAAGGTTGTACGGAGATGCTCGTACATAGGTAGTACAGAGATATTCTTACATAGGTAGTACAGAGATGCTAAAAGAAGGTAAATATAAGTACGATGTTTAATTAATTATGACCGTCCATACCTCTTACAGGTGACAAACGAGTACTGAACAACCATCATAATTTCGATTGAAGTGTCTATATATGTAAAGAATTGGTATTGTATGCTTTTATATTTGAAAACCTGAAAACAATTTTAATTACCATGAGGTTAGCGAAACATGTGCCACTTACCGAAGTTGTGGACTAATGAATAATTTCAATTATGTCCGCCTTTTAAGAGCGTTAGTGATACTTTTACTTAACAAAGTATTACTTTAAGTGAGAATTTTCCAAAAAAATGATGCTTCAGCATCCAGAACCAGAAACGAAAAATTCTATAGAAACTCAACATCCAATATCAAAGGCGTTCTTAAAAGGAAGAAAGAAAAATTGGCCAACACCTTAAAAATCAATTTTACAAACTTGAGAAAATTTGTATTTAAATCATTGTTGCCAAAGTTAAATCGTGTAGAAAATATTTATTTATTATACGTATTTGTATTATTTGACCTTAAAAGATCCCAGGTTTCTATTTAACTGCTTTATATTAAATGATCCGAAATCTCAGAGATGTCGCTGAAGGTATTAATTTGACTTATTTTAACTAAATAAGAGATGTGTACGAAAGTTACATACGTAAATTTAAATGCAATTAGAGATGCGTAAAAATTTGCGAAATAGTGAATTGGAAGCATCCAACCTAAGAATAAATTGCGATTTTTAGTAAGTAAATTTGCAAAAAGCAACGTTTTCCAATAAAACACGTAACAAGGTTAAATAAATAAAATACAACAAAATTTGAGAAAGTTGTACTTTAGTACCACATGTGACTACACCAACAGTAGTTCGCATATTTAATAAAAAGATCTGCTGATTAATTTCAGTATAAAAGCAAATAAACTAGTACTTAACTTTTCGGAAAGCGTTAGGATAGTAAACTAATTCTCAATTGACACATAAACTATAAATAACATATAACCTATAATTACATAGAATTATTTTAAAATGAAGGATGATTGAAACTGTACAATTTCAATATAATAACAAAGTTTAGTTTGACCTATGCCAATAAATACTACGGATGTAAGGTTAAGCACTTAAATGTTTTCATCTTAGAAAGCATTAACTGACGTTTTTTTTTTATTTTATTTTCATTACAACAGCATTAAAACTTCCAAAACAATATTCGACTTTAACGTTCGTAAATAAATTCATCTAATTTGTCCACCTAATAAAAACGTAATTTTCACTAAAAAGGTACTCACTTTACACTCAAAATAAAGTTAATACATAATATTGAAATGAATTGCGGTTGAGAACTACATTTCCTAACAGTACGTTAAACACCAGGTAAGATAAGCCAATATCAATAAAGTAAAGGTAAACGTAATGCATGCTCGAACCAGGGCAACCAGCACAGGAGTGGCTACTAAAGCAGACATATTAACAGAAAGCGAAATTAAAAGCCCGCGTAACAATGTCTCTTTCCACAGTTAATGACATGAAAATAAATAACACATTGGACCGTTCAAAGTACTGTATGCTCGGCATTTTACCTCGTCGCGTGATTCGACCACGTTTCCTTCATATAAAATAATACCACATATCATCAATTACAAACAATTCGAAATTTGTTAACTCAAGGTAGGGTTTTTCTTAATACAAGGGAGGGTTCTCCCTATTAAACATAATAAATTAATACAAAAATGTAATTAACAGCAACTGCATACCTTATCCAGGGAAGTCTAGATACTTGCAAGCCGCAAGATAGACGGAACGGAAATAACTTAAGATCGCGTAAAATAAAATTGATGTGACTAAATACCCATTATAGACGATAAAAATATTTTCACGGGTATTCGTAATAATAAATACTAAGGAGAAAATATCGATATATCCACCAAAATTTAATTATTGAAAGAAAACAGATGCATAATCTACCCAAGTAATGTAAATATATTTACAAATAACACGAATTCAATACTGGCATTTAGCCAAAATTGGAACGTTACATCATATTGTATGGCTGGTAACTGTGTGCATTTTCAAATTATTCTTGACTATACAAAGTATTCCAAAAAATCTGGGCAACACAAGTTAGTATTTTTTAATGGAACACCCTGCATATCAATTCTCATTTACAGGTATAAATTTATTATTATGTACCATCTTGTATTTTTTCAGGACAACCTTTGTATTTGGACCAAGGAAAGAACAATCCAAACCCCGTGAGCTGAAAATGAAACATTAGAGATAAATGCTACAGGGTTGATACGTATAAATTTAGTTTATAAATTTATGGTCTTTAGTTACGACTCATCTTATAGGTTATTGGAAAATGGCAACATTGCCAATAAAATTCGTTCTAATAGGAAAATTTTTCAAACATGTGACCGTGTTAAATTCTTTTATTGGTAGAAATTAATCAGGCTTTCTTTTTTTGTTTTCTGGTACCTTCATAGAGGAAGGAAAAACGCCATTTTGGCAAAGAAATTTAATGCGTAGTTAGAAGCAAATGTAAAATTTGGAAAAGGTTTCCTTAAAAATTTGATTGAACTTTTCAAGTAAAATTTTAACACAGCCTGTTGCTGGATTTAATCTTTTCCATATAAATAAATCCTGTTGGGATTTCGAATTTGAGTTCGGCTTTAATTTTTTTTGTTTCTACTACACCTTAGCTTTGTTCAAGAGGTTTTTTTGGTCCTTTACACATTTACTCAAGATTAACATCTTTCGTGCTTCCATAAGAGATAGTTAAACCGTTTCCGACAGCACAATTGGGTACCATTCATCCGAGGGGTGAAATATTAGTTATGGGTCTTCGAACCTGAATTGAAACAGTTTACGATTACTCCTTCTCCTAGTATCTTCCGCATTAACTGAAGAAATATACGTTACACCTATGACTATTTTCGGATAAGTATTTTGTTACACGCACAAAAATTTACCTACGGTGAGTGACTTTTGTTAGCTTTTCTCATAACGAGGCTCTCGTTATCGGTACATTACTGAAATTCTTATAACAAGTACATTCCGGTGCTTGCTACATTGTATTAGTGTGTTTCCGCAATTATCCTATTCCTAAAATTAATGCTTATACTTTACTGTTAAACATTTCCTTAGTAATCGTTAGAGTAATATTACACATTTGTCCCTGTAAAAGATAATTTGGGTTATTTCAAAGTTCTCATATACTTACATTTAACTTTGCAGTAGAATTTGTATTTTAACTGTCCATTTCTGTTTTCTTATGTACTAGTTTTATTTTGATATCAAACCGTAGTTTGTTCAACCGTTAGAACTATCTGTGTACACTGTACAAGCACTCAGCTGTTTAGCTGACGGAACGCTACCATTTGAGTCGAAATGTACCATGTGTGTCATAAATTATGCTAACTGCTGGGGTTGTATAAAAAGTTATTTATTTTAATTACTGTGTAAATCACATTGCATAGTTTATTTATGATTATTGGGGAAAAGATTTGTTACTTTTCACTGATTACAATTTAATAGTTGTTTAGTACAAAACTGTTTGAATTAGGGCTTACTCACTTTAATTTTTGGGTTGTAACCATATGCTTACTAATGAATGTGTCAATCTGCGTTGCGCATTTCTTAAATTCTTGCATTGTGATTGCCAAATCGGTAATGAACTTGGCCTTTCTGAATTTTCTAAACGCTTCATGCTTACTTCGTCTGTAATGCTCATATTAACTACATTGGCATTTTTTTTTCTTACATAAGGTAAACAACAGCGTAGACATCTAGTGATAATTTTCGCTTTATATTTGGGGTTTATTTGCGTCCGGTTGATTGGAAACTGATAGATTAGTCCGACGGAGAGCTCTTCGTGGAATATCGGTGTACAAGTATTCAATTTCGGATAATTATATACATGTTTGGGTATTCTTTTTTTTTAGGGTCAACGCTAGATGCCGGACCGTATTGTGTCTGATTATGTAAATTTTAAGTATAATTCATAGTTTTTTTCTAGATTTGGTTGAAAGGTAAGTTGATTACTGGTAGTTTATTTTGTAGATATATTGTATCTGATGTATTATTGATTGATGTATTGGGAATATTTCGTGAAAGAATTGTATTTATGTCTGCGAGTGGGCGCTCCATAATTTTTATGTTAGATACTTACGAACATTTAATTATTATTATAAAATTTATGCTATTTTACAGTGGGTATATTAAATAAGTGGTGTTAAACGATCGTAAGTTGTTTCGTTAATCCTGTGATCTACGATCAACTTCCTAGCCAGTCCTTTATCAGTGTGGACTTAGTTCACCATTTTATTTTAGTTGTCTCTTTTGTCCTGTGTGGCCGTAGCCCTTTTCTTGATAGAGGGGCGATATAAAATTAAATCAAGTGGTGCCCTTTTAAATTATATTATTCTTCTCTCCTGCCAAAACGCCCATGCATCCAAGTGCTTAACCGACCGACTGAGATTCCGGCTAATTCCTTAATCTACGTTACAGCACTTTAGCCACAATTTCTACGATTATCCCTTTGTGCACGTAACAGGGTGTTCAAAGTATCAATTGAAACCTGCGAAACTTAAAATTAAAAATAATACTTTTCTCAAATAGAACACCCTATATATTTTATGCTATGATGATGAGAATCGAAAACCACTTAATTCTTCATCAAGTATGTCCTATGTCTATCTCTCACTGTTTGGTTTTGATTTTTCAATATTTCAATGGTTTTTCTTGTGATTATTCGCACTACCCATGAAAACAATTTTCTACATGACAAATATTTGACTTGACAAACTGTTGTTGTACTTCGGTAGCCCTTTAAGATTGTGGAAGTTTTGTGTGTTTAATAGTAAAATAATGGATTACTCTAAAAGTCAATTAATTGATTTGGTTTAGGAGGGACACCTTTTCGAACATATTTTAAGAACTCATTAGTAACTGTTGAGTTATCCAATGACTTGAGAATATTCGTTTAGTTTATATCAAATTCTTATCATAATGTAATATATTTTCTGTTAATACATGCTAGTGGTTAGTATTTAATGCAATTGTTTGCCTCTTATTTTCAAATTTTACGAATAATCACAAGAAAAACCATTGATATGTTGAACAATGTAGAAAAATCAAAATTACTCAAAAACTTTGATAGATAGGTATAGTGAGAATATTCGTTTAGTTTATAACAAATTCTTATCATAATGTAATATATTTTCTGTTAATACATGCTAGTGGTTAGTATTTAATGCAATTGTTTGTCTCTTTTTTTCAAATTTTACGAATAATCACAAGAAAAACCATTGATATGTTGAAAAATGTAGAAAAATCAAAATTACTCAAAAACTTTGATAGATAGGTATAGGACATACCTGTGAAAAATCGTGGTTTTTGAGTCTATTTAATGCAGCGTAAAAATATACAGGGTGTTCTATATGAGAAAAGTGATATTTTTGAAATTCAAGTTGCGCAGGTTTGAACATATATCTTGAACACCCTCTAACATTTATTTCTAATGTTTCTTCTTCAGAACACAGGCTCCAGCGTGGTTTTTCCTTTGTCCAAAAATAAAAGTTTTGTTAGCAAAGCACAAGATGGTATACAATAATAAAGTTATACGTGTAAATGCGACTTTTTGGATAGAACCCGAATTATTTCAAAAACTGTAAATTTCAATGCATGAAACATATATAAAAATTACTTAAAGTTTATAATTGCAGGTAGAATTCAATAATCGAATGATATACAGGGTGTTCAATTAAAAAATACTAATTTTGTGTTACCCTACTTTTTTGAAACACTGTACAGTCAAGAATAATTTTAAAATGCGCACACTTACATACTACTAGCCATATAACATGATAAATATATTTTATTGGTGAAGTTTACCCATAAAGCACGTTTACTTTGCTCTATCGTTTTATTTTTCATATTCACGATTAAACATTACTTCTTTAGATCCATACTCTAATAATCTTCATCAAGCTCCCTCAACAATTTATACGCATCTTCGCTAAGTAAAACTGTATCTTCAGCATACACCTTAACTCGTTCATTCACGCTACTAACCACTGAATTACTTGGCTGCCATTTATCCATGAATATTATTATTAAAAATCCATGATGACATCACACAGCCTTGTCTACTTCCTTGTTCTATTTTGAAGCTTACGCTCTGTCTCACTTTGAATCAGGTTCGGCATTGCCTTTATTCTATTTATTTACTAGCTATTTACTCACTCCATACTCACTTAAAATGTACCTTGCCAACTAAGTAATACGCTTTCTCTAAATCTACAACCCCACATTATTGGTTCTTCTTCACATTATACCATTTTAAATTATTTGCTGCAGAGCAACCAACTGATCAGCGCATTCCCTTCTTCCTGGCAGGAAGCCACCTTTAACGTAACAAATTTTGTTCTGTGTTATTGCACGTACCTTCTCAATCAAAACTCTTCCAAATACCTTACCACTTACACTCAACAAACTGATGCTTCTGTAATTTTTGCAATCACTCTTGCTTCCGTTACCCTCTTACAGCGGAACAATAATCGCACTTAAAACATGTATTAAATATTCACACAAGGTTTCTTAAACATTGCACATCCCGATTTGAGCATTCCATCAGTTACTTCATCAACGCCAGTAAGTTTACCCTCTTCAAGTTATGTACAGCTTTCTTTACCTAATTCAACTCATTATTATCCTTAGTTTCATTTCATTCACTCCCACTTCCGTACAACCTTTCATCACATTTTTGCAAGCGTTTCCTACATCTGTACTGATCTCATACTATCTCGTTCATGGTATTCATCACTCCTATTGCTTAAAGCCACATTGTGTATTTTTTACCCACCCTCAGAAGTTACTTTTTTCTTCAAAATCCTGTTACTAATCCTTACTGCCGTGTTAGTCTCCTTTCTGAAACTGTATACTTCATATAACTGTTTCCCCATCAGCACCATTTTTCGCAGCCTCTTTTTCTTGCATACTGCCTTTTTTTACAAATTAATTTCACCAAGCTTTTATGCTTACTTACAGTCGCTTTTCCACATATCTGTGCAGTACAATTGACAGCAATACCATTCAGTCCTCCATTTTCTCGTTCAAATTTCTACTCAAAGCTTCTGCATAGCTCATTCTAACATCTGCAGCTACCAGTTTTTCTACTATAACTCTGGACGTTTGCACTAAGTTCATCTTCTTTTTCCATACACACTTTTGTCATGCTTTTAGATTTACCTCTCTGTCATGTATAGATATCAACACATTTTTTTAACCATGTATTGGATACAAACAGATTTCTTTTAACACAAGTATTTACCAGGCGTTTACTATTGTCATTTACGCTTGAATCGTTTCAGAAATTCTCACATTTTTAGTCTTTAGTGGAATGGGGTCAGCATGAACGGAATTCTCTCATAATTTTCTTCACGTACGGTGAGTGGGAGTGAGATGGAATTTAATCGGATGACGTCACAATTAAAAGTGGTAGGACACGCCCACTTCTGTCTGATTGATCGTGCCCGCGCATACTGCCCCAGGTTTAGGGCAGTGATTGGAGGGCCTAAGGGCAGCCCATGCCCCCTGGTTTCTGGTGACGGCCATCATTTTCGTTTCTTCGACCATCTTGTCGGACATTTTGTACGGTTGTCTTGTCGGCCATTTTGGTTTTGGTAGCCATGTTTGTTTTGGCGGGAAATTTGAAATCGTAATCTAATAAGGGGTACTTCATACTATCCCATAAGGCGGGTATAGGCCTCCTGAACTGGTTCTCGGGTCCTCGACCCTTCTATGGGCTCCATAGACTCCGTCCACACTTCGTGCTCTGCTCAATCCATCAAGTCAACCACTCATATCAATCAATTGCATCAATCAAACAAAATACATAAACAGATTTTTAGCATAATGCAATTTTAAATCGCAAAGTAATATACCAATAAATTCAAGATATTGAACTGAAATCGACCTAAACTTCTAGGTTATTACCAGTAATAATAAGGTAAAGGAGTTTTAACAATTTATTATGATTAATACTATTTTTAAGATTACATCTAACTTATATCAAGCGAGTACTTTTCAAATGGAAGTTGGTTTTTGCAAGCTGTAAGTTAAATCAAGCCAGTATTTTTGAAAAGAAGGTTGGCTTTTACAAGCTGTAACTTAAATCAAGCCAGTATTGCTGAATCGAAAGTTGGTTTTTGCAAGCTGCAACTTAAATCAAAGAAACTTTCATCAAGTGTTTGCATATAGAGGATGTTGAAAGAAGATGTAGCGATTGACAGCTTAATCAAACGCAGCAAACGATTTTGCTATTCATATAATTTTCAAAGCAAGGGTTATAGAAAAGATGGTGTATTAGCAAATTGGAAATGAAAGTCAACTTGTTTACCTTTTATGTAATTACCTAATTAGAGGTTTTTTCCAAACACGTTAGAAGTTTTTGGGTCTTGAATAGAGGGAGGATGTTATTTTGGTTACAAAACTGGGGAAATCCAGAAAATAACTACATTATATTGTCCATTTTATAAACAAAACACAGAAAAGTAAATATGCCATGAACGTTATATATATATATATAAAAGTAACAAAAACAAAAATTACTGTATGTAAAGCTCGACGGTGGCAGTACAACTGGATGGTGTGTGTGTGTGTGTGCGCGCATGTGTGTATTGTTAACGTATCATTAGAAACACATTGCTTTGTATGGTTTTTGTCTGCTCAATTACAGTGGTCAGCAGGTTGATAGAGGTGTTGAAATTAATGTGCAAGTTGTTTATTATTGAATCAACCATTAGTCACCACCATCTCATCTCGGTCAATTAGTCTAAGCCTGTTGTAAACTTTCACTCGAAGCCAGAGGAAAAAGAGTAGGTAACTGAAGATCTAATAGATAAGGAGGATGATGGTAATGCAGCTGTTGATACATGAGATGTGTTTGTTATGTGATATTAAAAATAGTATTACGTATAATAAATTATTAAAAGCTCTTTATCTTTTCATTACTGGTAATAACCTAGAAGTTTCGATGGAAGTCGATTTCAGTTCAATATCTTGAATTTATTACTATATTGATTGATTTGATTAGTTGGTTTGATTGATTGACCAGAGCACGGAGTCTGGGCGGAGTCTATGGGCTTCAGACAAAAGTCTACGACCCGAGAACAAGTTTAAGAGGCCTATACCTGTCTCATGAGATAGTACAAGCTACCCCTTATTAGAATACTATTTCAAATTTCGCGCCAAAACAGAAATGGTTGCCAAAATAAGAATGGCCGACAATCCACGCTTATAAAATGGCCGAAACAAAACAAAAATGACCGCTGCCAACCAGAAACCAGGAGACATGGTTTTCCTTTAGGCTCTCCAATCACAGCCCTCAACCTGATGAAGTATGCGCGCACACGATCAAACAGATAGATACCACTTTTAATTATGATCATCCGATTAAATTCCATCTCACTTCCACTCGTCTTATTCCCACCCACTTTCCATTTCACTTCCGCTCATTGTACGTGAAAAAAAATAGAGAGAATTCCGTTCGTGCTGACCCCATTCTACTGTGGTTTTCTCCATTGCCGAATATTTTAACAAAAATTATCTTTGGAAATTGCATTTCATTCTATTACACATTATTCAAGGAGGAGGGCGATTCATACTGCATAATACATTATTTTGCCTTTTCACTTGCAATCAGTCCAACTCCTCTTGCATCGTTTCCGTTTCAACTACTGAAAATAGCGACACTACTATCACAGAATCTCAAGTTATGTTTCAATCACCTAACAATCGACTTAACAATTCGCATTCCATGTTTATGCGGTCGTCGTCAATGGGGCCCGTCTCTTTTAATGCTGTGCACATCTCCTAACTAGGCAGGTCTCAGGCAATCATACTAGCTTCGTAAGGACCTGAAATAGCAGGTAGACTGATTACCAAGTTCCAGGAAAATGTAGCACTCCTATTAACGGTATCGTCTTACTGCCTGTCAGAGTGTTAAAGAGTTAGTTTACTTGCTACAAACGCGACCACCTTCGAGTTACCGAGATGTGCACAACGTAGTACTGTACAAGCCAGGATCCTATCCGGTAGAGACTACTTTGCAAACCAACAAATAAAAAGCCCGTACTATGACCGCTATGCAGCTTAAACTTTACTTAACAAGTGCAGCTATTGTACTAAACCGTACTTATTTTAGCGAAAGCAATAGAGATTCTAAATCAAGGGTTGTCATTAAAAGAATAAATTTGAATTACATTTTCTTCTGAGAAACAACCAAAAAATGTATAATATAATAGTTATTTTTGAAACTAGGGCGCTATTTACATGTTTTGGTGCTAGGCCGTTCTTTTTAACTCGAGGCGTAGCCGAGGATAAAATAGGCCGAGCACCAAAATGTGAACACACGTGTTGCGAACAACATTTTGTAATCCTTTACAAAAATTAGGAAAACATTAAATTCTGAAATATAGGTTGACAAATGTCAAATTAAATACATATACAAGTAAATGTATA
The DNA here is from genome assembly GCA_036346205.1 of Vesta saturnalis. NCBI lineage: Eukaryota > Metazoa > Arthropoda > Insecta > Coleoptera > Lampyridae > Vesta > Vesta saturnalis. The sequence continues at coordinate 384,592 of JARFJB010000390.1, forward strand.
CAGGGTTGTTCAGTTTATAACGACAGGACTTTACCAAAGGATGGTTAACGTAAAAATAATGTCAGTTTTTAATATAAACATATATGCTGGAGAACTTCTTTTCGAGAAACAGTGTTGAAATTTTGTAAAATAAATAGGATATTTTGAATATTTTTAAAACGGCAGCTTTGAATAATTTTAAATTTGGTACATAATGTCCCTCATTATTTAGGGCTTATGATGATAAAATACGAAAATCAGTGGCGGAGGTATGGGTGTACCATCGCCCCTTTCCAAAAAAATCTCCTACGCCACTGACTTTATTATAAATCCAATAAGGTCTTCCGATTGATTATGCATTTTGAAACAAAAAAGTATGGTTCCATGGTACACGTACGGCTCACCGTTTTCTAGATATTTCAGATTTTGTCAGGCCAGTGATGCAAAATATGATTTCGAATTTAAATTTCACGAATTAAACTATGACTAAGTTTTGACATTTATACGAACAATATTTTAATTCAGAAGTAATTTCGTAAATTATTTTTAATTTGGTTGCCAGTATCAAACGTTAAATAAAATGCCTTTTAAATTGTCTAATCATGAATATGCTGGCATGCATTTTGTTTATGGTGTTTATATGGATACAGCAGAAGCAGCTCGAGAATACCGTTGACGATTTCCCAACAGACGACAGTCACATCATAATGTTTTTTCAAACGTGCATCTTCAATTCGTCAATCAAGGGTTGAAGGCTATACCTAGGAATCCTAATGGTCTGAATTTTAATACGGTAAGGAGAAACAATAATGTACTTCGTGCATTTAATAGAGATTCGAGGACTAGTCAAAGAAGAATATTAAAACAGGACCACAGACGTCCTTTTCATCTGCAACCTGTTCATGGTTTACACTCAGGAGGCGAAGAACGCAGGGTTGCATTTTGCATATATGTTTATATGAAAAACTGACATAATTTACGTTAACTACCCTTTGGTAATGTCCTGCCGTTATAAACTGGACCACCCTATATATTTAGTTACATGCCACTTTTCTGTTTGTATTTTAAAGTAACGATTGTAAAAACAGCTTTGGAAATTACAAAAAAATTTAAGATTTTTAAAAAGATACGAAATACACGATTTTTTGGAAAAAATGGTCATTGCAATTATAAATATTATAGTTATTTATATATTTTAAGAACGTTAGTACTGCAAGTATGAGCAGAATTGCGAATACTTGCTGATGTTAGCAATTCGTTGAAAATATTTTTGAACATTTCTTTGATGACGCCATCAATTTTAAGTTTTGTCGGTAGCCACTGAACATCAACGTGTATAATGGCTCTGATATGAATGGTGAGTGTCAGCAAAAGTTCGTTTTTGAAAAATTAGTGGTGTTAAACTAAAAATTAATAACGCTGTACCGGGCTATGAAAGAAACAAGCCTTATCTGGATGATTTTGACAATTGCAAAGTCAGTGTCACCGGACGCACAAAAAATTAAATGCAGGCTGTACGTGAATCGTGAATAATTACTCCTTTCCTTGTAAGTATGTCCTAATAATTTAATCTCCGATTGTTTAAAAAATCGACAATTCAGATTTTTTGTAAATAATTGCGTTGAGCGGTTGTAGAAGGTTTTGTATAGATTAGATTGCCTTATCTGGTTCTTTCAATTATGTTGCAACGTTATAGTAATACATTTTTTTGTGAAGGTTCTTAACAATTGATTACGCTACAGCCACCCAAACTCGAACCGCCAATATTTTATTTAAATGGTAAAATTTACGATTTAAATCAAATGTATTCTACCAGGTTCAATACAAATTGGATCACTCAGCAAAACTATATAAACTCTGTGCACTCCCAACATCCAAGCATTTACTGTTTGTGAATGTGGTCTTCATTGTTGAAATCTCCTAAGTAACTGGCCATCATCACAGTATCAAATGTTTAGCACAGTAATTGGTACTTCCATGCAATGTAGGCAACAAATGTAAAAATCAATTGAAAATAAGTGAAAAAATATGAAATTGTGTATTTCTTTTATATTTTTACGAATGCTTTCAGATTTCACATGTCTTCAAAATTATAATCAATTACTGGACAGGATAACGGTAATTGTTATGGAATGTTTAAATTGGTAAAAAAATTAATAAACATACTCGATCATGTCCAAAGGATAAGTGCCTTAATTATGAAAAGTTTTCATTCTCATTAAACATTATTTTGTTGTATTAGAGCTACTAGAGCTAACTAAACCGTTATCTTTTCCTTCAAACGATTTTTTTTTTAAGCTAACATGCTAAATTTATAGACGCTAAATCATCCTAACATACACAGTCACGTTTTTCTATAATACCAACATCTTATGCACACTTTTCATGAATTTCTACTAATGTGACATCTAGATTACACTCGTCTTATTTATGTATTACTGTGACATAGGAGGTCACAGGCCGTTGTTAACACGCTATGGAGTGTAACAGTTTCCTGGTGAAATTATAGAATACGTAGTCGTTTTTTCTATCACATTATGCTAGTAATATCAATGTGGTCACTATCGATGATGGTGCATGCGAGGTTACAACCACAGTAGTACGTGTATGTGTGTGTGTGTGTGTGTGTGTGTGTGTGTGTGTGTGTGTGTGTGTGTGCGTGCGTGCGTGCGTGCGTGCGTGCGTGCGTGCGTGCGTGCGTGCGTGCGTGCGTGCGTGCGTGCGTGCGTGCGTGCGTGCGTGCGTGCGTGCGTGCGTGCGTGCGTGCGTGCGTGCGTGCGTGCGTGCGTGCGTGCGTGCGTGTGCGTGCGTGCGTGCGTGTGCGTGCGTGCGTGGTGCGTGCGTGCGTGCGTGCGTGCTGTGCGTGCGTGCGTGCGTGCGTGCGTGCGTGCGTGCGTGCGTGCGTGCGTGCGTGCGTGCGTGCGTGCGTG
>JARFJB010000390.1:392500-395000 GCA_036346205.1 Vesta saturnalis
TCTGTGTCTGTGTCTGTGTCGGTGTCTGTGTCGTCTGTGTCTGTCTGTGTCTGTGTCTGTGTCTGTGTCTGTGTCTGTGTCTGTGTCTGTGTCTGTGTCTGTGTCTGTCTTGTCTGTGTCTGTGTCTGTGTCTGTGTCTGTCTGTGTCTGTGTCTGTGTCTGTGTCTGTCTGTGTCTGTGTCTGTGTCTGTGTCTGTGTCGTCTGTGTCTGTGTCTGTGTCTGTGTCTGTGTCTGTGTCTGTGTCTGTGTCTGTGTCTGTGTCTGTGTCTGTCTGTGTCTGTGTCTGTGTCTGTGTCTGTGTCTGTGTCTGTGTCTGTGTCTGTGTCTGTGTCTGTGTCTGTGTCTGTGTCTGTGTCTGTGTCTGTGTCTGTGTCTGTGTCTGTGTCTGTGTCTATGTGTTTGTCTGTGTCTGTGTCTGTGTCTGTGTCTGTGTCTGTGTCTGTGTATGTGTCTGTGTCTGTGTCTGTGTCTGTGTCTGTGTCTGTGTCTGTGTCTGTGTCTGTGTCTGTGTCTGTGTCTGTGTCTGTGTCTGTGTCTGTCTGTGACTGTGTCTGTGTCTGTGTCTGTTGTTGTGTCTGTGTCTGTGTCTGTGTCTGTGTCTGTGTCTGTGTCTGCTTCTGTGCCTGTGTCTGTTTCTGTGTCTGTGTCTGTGTCTGTGTCTGTGTCTGTGTCTGTCTGTGTCTGTGTCTGTGTCTGTGTCTGTGTCTGTGTCTGTGTCTGTGTCTGTGTCTGTGTCTGTGTCGTGTGTCTGTGTTGTGTCTGTCGTGTCTGTGTCTGTGTTGTCTGTCGTGCTGTGTTCTGTGTCGTGTGTCTGTGTGTGTCTTGTCTTGTCTGTGTCTGTCTGTGTCTGTGTTGTCTGTGTCGTCTGTGTCTGTGTCGTGTCGTGTCTGTCTGTGTCGTGTCTGTGTCTGTGTGTTGTGTCTGTTCTGTGTCTGTGTCGTGTCGTGTCTGTCGTGTCTGTGTCTGTCTGTCTGTGTTGTGTCTGTGTTGTCGTGTCTGTCGTGTCTGTGTCTGTGTCGTGTCGTGTCTGTCGTGTCTGTGTCTGTGTCTGTGTCTGTGTCTGTGTTGTGTCTGTGTGTTGTGCTGTGTCTGTGTGTGTTTGTCTGTGTGTGTCGTGTCGTGTGTGTCTGTGTTGTGTCTGTGTGTCTGTGTCGTGTCGTGTCGTGTCGTGTCTTGTTGTGTCTGTGTCTGTCTGTGTCGTGTCTGTGTCGTGTCTGTGTCGTGTCTGTCTGTTCTGTCCCCTCTCCCCCCTTTTTTTTTTTTGTTTTTTTTTTTGTTTGTGCTGTGTCTGTGTCTGTGTGTCTGTGTCTGTGTCTGTGTCTGTGTCTGTGTCTGTGTCTGTGTCTGTGTCTGTGTCTGTGTCTGTGTCTGTGTCTGTGTCTGTCTGTGTCTGTGTCTGTGTCTGTGTCTGTGTCTGTGTCTGTGTCTGTGTCTGTGTCTGTGTCTGTGTCTGTGTCTGTGTCTGTGTCTGTCTGTGTCTGTGTCTGTGTCGTGTTCGTGTCTGTCTGTCTGTGTCTGTGTCTGTGTCTGTGTCTGTGTCTGTGTCTGTGTCTGTGTCTGTGTCTGTGTCTGTGTCTGTGTCTGTGTCTGTGTCTGTGTCTGTGTCTGTGTCTGTGTCTGTGTCTGTGTCTGTGTCTGTGTCTGTGTCTGTGTCTGTGTCTGTGTCTGTGTCTGTGTCTGTGTCTGTGTCTGTGTCTGTGTCTGTGTCTGTGTCTGTGTCTGTGTCTTGTCTGTGTCTGTGTCTGTGTCTGTGTCTGTGTCTGTGTCTGTGTCTGTGTCTGTGTCTGTGTCTGTGTCTGTGTCTGTGTCTGTGTCTGTGTCTGTGTCTGTGTCTGTGTCTGTGTCTGTGTCTGTGTCTGTGTCTGTGTCTGTGTCTGTGTCTGTGTCTGTGTCTGTGTCTGTGTCTGTGTCTGTGTCTGTGTCTGTGTCTGTGTCTGTGTCTGTGTCTGTGTCTGTGTCTGTGTCTGTGTCTGTGTCTGTGTCTGTGTCTGTGTCTGTGTCTGTGTCTGTGTCTGTGTCTGTGTCTGTGTCTGTGTCTGTGTCTGTGTCTGTGTCTGTGTCTGTGTCTGTGTCTGTGTCTGTGTCTGTGTCTGTGTCTGTGTCTGTGTCTGTGTCTGTTCCTGTGTGTGTGTGTCTGTGTATGTGTCTGTATCTGTGTCTGTGTATGTGTCTGTGTCTGTGCCTGTGTCTGTGTCTGTGTCTGTGTCTGTGTCTGTGTCGTGTCTGTGTCTGTCCGTGTGTCTGTGTGTCTGTGTTCTGTGTCGTGTGTGTCTGTGTCTGTGTTCTGTGTCTGTGTCTGTGTCTGTGTCTGGGTCTGTGTCTGTGTATGTGTCTGTGTCTGTGTCTGTGTCTGTGTCTGTGTCTTTTTGTGTGTCTGTGTCTGTGTCTGTGTCTGTGTCTGTGTCTGTCTGTGTCTGTGTCTGTGTCTGTGTCTGTGTCTGTGTCTGTGTCTGTGTCTGTGTGTGGGTGTGTGTGTCTGTGTCTGTGCCTGTGTCTGTG
>JARFJB010000390.1:397500-420000 GCA_036346205.1 Vesta saturnalis
CCTGTCTGTGTCTGTTTCTGTGTCTGTGTACCTGTGTCTGTCTATGTCTGTGTCTGTGTCTGTGTCTGTGCCTGTGTCTTTGTCTGTGTCTGTGTCTGTGTCTGTGTCTGTCTGTCGTGTGTGCTGTGTTGTGTCTGTGTCTGTGTCTGTGTCTGTGTCTGTGTCTGTGTCGTGCTGTGTCTGTGTCTGTGTCTGTGCTGTGTCTGTGTCTGTGTCTGTGTCTGTGTCTGTGTGTGTCTGTGTGTCTGTGTGTGCGTGCTGTGTCGTGTGTGCGTGTTGTGTCGTGTGTGTCGTGTGTCGTGTGTGTCGTGTGTGCTGTGTCTGTGTCGTGTGTGTCTGTGTCGTGTTGTGTTGTGTCTGTGTCTGTGTCGTGTGTGTCTGTGTGTGCGTGTGTCGTGTGTGTCGTGTGTCGTGCGTGTGTGTCGTGTGTGCGTGGTCGTGTGTCGGTTGTGTCTGTGTGTGTCTGTGTCGTGTGTCGTGTGTCGTGTGCGTTGTGCGTGTGTGCGTGTCGTGTGTGCGTGTCTGTGCTGTGTGTGCGTGTGTGCGGCGTGTGTGTCGTCGTGTGCGTGTGTGCGTGTGTCGTGTGTGCGTGTCGTGTGCGCGTGCGTGTGTGTGCGTGTGTGCGTGTGCGTGTGGCGTGTGTGCGCGTGTTGTGCGCGTGTGTGCGCGTGTGTGCGCGTGTGTGCGCGTGTGTGCGCGTGTGCGCGTGTGTGCGCGTGTGTGCGCGTGTGTGCGTGTGTGTGCGCGTGTGTGCGCGTGTGTCGCGTGTGTGCGCGTGTGTGCGCGTGTGTGCGTGCGTGTGCGCGTGTGTGCGCGTGTGTCGCGTGTGTGCGCGTGTGTCGCGTGTGTGCGCGTGTGTGCGCTGTGTGCGCGTGTCGTGTGCGTGCGTGCGGTGTGTGCGCGTGTGCGTGTGCGCGTGTGTGCGCGTGCGTGTGCGCGTGCGTGTGCGCGTGTCGTGTGTGCGCGTGCGTGTGCGCGTGCGTGTCGCGTGCGTGTGCGTGCGTGCGTGCGTGTGCGTGTGCGTGTGCGTGTGCGTGCGTGTGCGTGTGCGTGTGCGTGTGCGTGTGCGTGTGCGTGTGCGTGTGCGTGTGCGTGTGCGTGTCGTGGCGTGTGCGTGTCGTGTGCGTGTGCGTGTGCGTGTGCGTGTGCGTGTGCGTGTGCGTGTGCGTGTGCGTGTGCGTGGCGTGTCGTGTGCGTGTGCGTGTGCGTGTGCGTGTGCGTGTGCGTGTGCGTGTGCGTGTGTGAGTGCGTGCGTGCGTGTGTGCGTGTGTGTGTGTGTGTGTGTGTGTTTGTGTGTTTGTGTGTGTGTGTGTGTGTGTGTGTGCGTGTGTGTGTATCTAGTCAACGAGAGGACATGGGTTCGAATCCTATGCGTAATGGAATGTTTACACATAGCTAGAAAGTTTGTTATTAGTGAGCTTAAATGGGCGCAAAATTGCTTAGTTAGTGGCACATTATGGCTCTAAAAATATCTATCGATTTTGAGGAGAGTGGGGGGGGGCACGCAAAAATAAATAGGGTCATTAAAATATTTTATTATGTGGTTTAAAAAATGATTAAAATAACATAGAAGAGTTGAGGGCAAATAGTTTCAACGGATTTAACTCCTTGAGAAGAATGGGGAGTACAAAATATTGCGATACGGATAGATTTTTGTGTACAGGAAATGAGAAATGCTTTTGGACATTTGCTGTAATTTTTTAAAGTATAATGTTCATTTTTAGGAATTAATTTGTAATAATAAAATTAAAATTGTAATAATGCTTTAATTTTGACGCAACAACTTATGGAGTAAGTATGATCATACATGGTCACATGGTAATACATTAAATAACTAGGTGAATTTTACAGGGTCTAACGACACTTAGAGTGTACGATAGTTAAATAAACATAAATTAAAATTTTGGATAAATTTGGAACGAATACATTGAAGATGAATTTTTCGAGACAAAACGTCTGGATCTGTTTCGAGCTGAGACAGTACAGTATTGGCGGTTATGAAGGCTTGAAACAAATGTAATAAAATTTCCAGGATCGTATTTAAAAAAATTAAGTTGGCGATGGTCCTGGAAAGACGAAACGTTACATATAAAAATACGCTTTTCGATAGAGGGCAAAAGGTCGTCATGAGGAAATTTTCTTCTTTTTTCAATATCACCTCAAACAAGGCTGAAATGAAACAAAAACCGATGTCCAAAATTTCGATTTTTTTTTCAGATATTTTGAAGCTAATCATGTTAGCCTTGATTTTTTAGAGCCATAATGTTGGTCCACTGATTACGCAACTTTACCCCCATTTAAGTGCGTTGGTATCTCTTACCGATATCCCTGTAGTGAGTAGTAACAGCCGGCAAAAAAAATTATTTAAATTATTTCATTTCTTTTAATTTCCATTTTGTAAGTGGTAGGTAGTGTTGTACCAAACCAGATGTTTTAATAATTTTTTTTTTTTGGGTATTCCATCGTCCCAACTTATCCCACTTCTCCATATATCTTGTAAGATAGTGTTTCCTCTGATGTCAAGAAATCCCAAGAATCTCGGCGGGTCGTAAACATACATAACCGTCTTAACAACTTCTCACTTTGTCTGTATTTTCCTTTCTGTAACAATTTTCATATCAACTTTATCCATGTGGAACGGAAAATATAGGTCATCGTGGTTTGGATCCCGTTTAAACCCCAATATCTTTTCTATATCTAACAGGTGTTCTTCTGTAATTACATACTCATAATCTTTTAATTCTTTAGATATGTGATTCAGTAAAATCTTAGGGTCACTTGCCCATCCGCGTGTTCCAAATCTTCCTCTCTTGTGTAGCTCACTGACTTGCCTTACTCAGTTTAAAGCTTCCTCTTCCGTATTCACACTATCCAGGTAATCATCCATACAGTGTGCACTACGTCGGGGCACTCTTGAATAAATTTTAAAGCATCTTGTTTTTTTATAAATTGGGCTAAAAATGGCAATTAAATAGCTCCAAATATCATAGACACCGTGACATACACAGGGGGGTTCTCTTGGTCTTTATTCTTTCTCCAGAAAAGTCTTTGCGCTTGCTGGTCTTCTTGTATAATTCTTATTTGTCAAAACGTCTCTTTGATGTCGGTTGAAAAAGTTATTGCTTTTTGTCCAAATTTTAGAAGTATTTCCAATAAAGAGTTGTACAAGTCGGGATGTTTTTACAGCAAGTCATTTCAAAATTGAGCTTCAGCCTTTGTTGCCGCGTTAAATAATATCATCTTTCCAGGTTTCTTTGGATTCACAACTGCAAAATGGGACAAGTACTATAACTTTTTCCCAACATTTTCTACCTCCTCCATATCCCTTACCTTGCATATCCCTTTTGAGTATAATCTTCTACTTTTTTCGTATAAGCTTGTGCAAAACTGTCATTCTTTTCTATCTTCTTTCTAGGTTATAAAATCTTTGTAATGGTACTTCTTTAGTGATTGGAATAAATGGATAGTTTTCCCTCCACAGGAGACCATACTTATCTTTACTGCTCTTTTATCCATGTAAGTTGTTGAGCAGGATACCTAACACCCAAAGACTATTGTAAAAAGCGATCTAACTAATTCATGAAAATTGGAATCTTTTACACTTTCTAATCTAATATGCCTTTTAAGTGGCTGATATTGTCGTGCGCTATCCAACCCAATTTTGTTTTGGAAAGAGTCGGTGTATTTTGGGGCCTTCTATCACCTGTCTTGTGGCCCCAATGATCCTATCAGTAGCTTACATGTTACATTAAAATAACTTACAAATATAAATTGTATTTAGGTGCTTTCATTTTTCCCGAAACTACTTTGCATCTACTGTTTTTATTGGAAGATTCATTTCACTTAACGTGTAGACGTTATTAAGTGTAGTATCTTGTCCTATTACATCAGTGTTTACTATTTTATTTATTATATTATTTTTTGTATCGTTATCTAAGGTCTAAATCTGCTTCATGGTGGGGGTATTCCATAGCATGGGGTCATTCCTGTGTATCACCGCTGAGTCACCTGTGCTTTTTTTACAGTACCATTATAATGGCTCAAACTTATAAGATGTCCACAAAAAAAATCCAGGAAAAATCGGCAACCCATACTTATTATGCAATCATTAAAAAAATACCAAAGTCAAATTTCACACTCGTTTGCATGTTTTAGTATTTGCATGTTTGATAGCTCCCTTGTATTGGGAGTTACCGAGCTGGTAGAGCAGTGGTGACACGATCTGCTTAGCATTCGGGAGGTAATGGGTTCGATTCCCGTTACCGTCTACCTTGTATGAGATTTTGTCAGGGGGTTTTCCTCATACACATGTAGCGGCATGGTCACTGCGTATATGCACGCCATGTGCGGCTACTTAGGCGATGCTGGGGAAGTATTTTCCCCCTCATCACCCTAACTCCGTTCCTTCCGATCCGATCCTGACCACACCCATCGTTAATCCCATCATCCATATATACGTAATGTATGTATGTATGCTGGGAATCTATGATTGTGGCTGAAGGAGCTCGGAAAGCCCAAGCAGTCCACCCTCCCCCTTGGGGAGGAAATGAAATATGTTTCATTTCCTCCATAATGTGTTTGTATGTACGTGTGCGTGTGTGCGTGTGTGCGTGTGTGCGTGTGTGCGTGTGTACGTGTGTGCGTGTGTGCGTGTGTCCGTGTGTGCGTGTGTGCGTGTGTGCGTGTGTGCGTGTGTGCCTGTGTGCGTGTGTGCGTGTCTGCGTGTGTACGTGTGTGCGTGTGTGCGTGTGTGCGTGTGTGCGTGTGTGTGCGTGTGTGCGTATGTGCGTGTGTGCATGTGTGCGTATGTGGGTGTGTGCGTGTGTGTGTGCGAGTGTGCGTGTGTGCGTGTGTGCGAGTGTGCGTGTGTGCGTGTGCGCGTGTACGAGTGTTCATGTGTGCGTGCGGACGTGTGTGCGCGTATGCGTGTGCGTGTGTGCGTATGTGCGTAATTTAAATTTACTTTCAAATATCTGCAATAATAAAATTAATTTTTTACAGACTGCGTTCAGATCAATTATTACCTATTGTCGAGGCTTGTCTGATTCTCAAAGGGCCGAACCATTTCAACCTTTTGACGATGATGAATATATTACATGCCCTCAGGGTACTACTGAAGACTCTATCGTTGAATAAGAACAAATAATTGAAGCGGAAGAGGACGATGATGATGATTATGTTAAATTAGAAGGTGCACGCGTAGATAATTTAGTATTGAGCAGCACAGATGGAACAAGATGGCAAAACCCGTTTCCTCAAACTCAAACCGTACGTCGCAATATTTTACGCTAAACCCCTGGACCATCAAATTACAGCAAATCCTTTACGATAAAGGTCATATTCAAGTCAATAATTACCACTGAAATGTGTGATACTATTAACTGGATACATTTTAGAAAATTCTTATTAAACTTGGGTTACATAAGTTCAATACAGAGCATGTAACAAAACTGTGGAAATCAAATGCTTTGCCGCTTGTTCGTGCTGCTATGTCGCGAGATCGGTTCTTACTTGTACTGAAGATTATTAGTTTTGATACATACCAGGTACGCACTAGACGCTAATACATAGATAAAGCATTAAGGTTTTCTGGGCATGTGATGCAACAAACTCTCACTTACAAAGCGAACTTTATGTTGGAAAGCCTCTCTACGTGGCGAACGTCAAGTGAATGTTGACCAGAGGGTTGTTTTAGATTTAGTGAAATCATACAAAGGACCTGGTAGAATCGTAACTACAGACAATTTTTTCACCACACTCATCTTTTAAATTCCTGAAATATGTCATTAGTAAAAAAGAAGTATTTACTAACAAACGTACAATCATCGAGAACTATAGAAATTTGTTCAACATTTTTTTTGCATTAACAAAAGAAGTCACTGTGTGTTTTTATATCTCAAAAAGAAAAAATCACTAGTCCTACTATCAACAATACACAAGACAGAGGTATCAAATGCATTGACAGCAAAACAATTTTTAATATTATAGCTGTTGCAGCTTTAGCTACAAATATTATACATGGGGATCATAATACAAAACCAAAAGAATTTATGCACGTCGAATGTATGTAATCAATATTCAATAACCAGGCCAACAGGTAACCACTGCATAAATAACGTTATAGCCATAAACTTTTGCATAAATTACTTTTTCTTACGTCTACCGTTTTCAACCTTCAAAATCAAACTACCGCTATAGCAAATATGGTTTTTCATAAGTTCCACGAAATCCTTCTAATTCTTCCTTTTAAAGCTTGTGTGGACGAAAATACAACCAAAAACAAGTGTAATAGTACAGGGTGTCCACAAACTCTTTTCACAAAAGATAACTGCGGATTCTAGAGCTGATTTTATGTCGATTTAACGTAAATTACCTTAATATAAAAATATTTCCTAGGAGAGCTGGAGCTCTTGGAAGATGGCGCCCTAACATCGGTTTAATTCAAATATCTTCAAAATGGTTTCCCTTTAAATGATAGCGTTCTGTACATTTATTTAGTGGAATATGACCAATCGTATGGCGTGAATATGATTTTTTAGTGGTACTCATAAGCGGCTCGTTTGGGCGGTGCATTGGACATTGTTATTCATAAGTTTGTTCTTTTTAAAAATTTCGATTGTTTCACAAAAGAATAATACTCTTGTCTGAAGTCTCTACGACACACCGTTTTCGAAATAAATCGATTTGAACTTTTCATGTGTTAATCATACTTGTATATAACGAACTAACGAATTCATTTACAATTATGAAAGATGGATATTTTTTACCCGAGTTCATTTCTTACTTTCTAAAGCAAAATTAATTTATGACATGGGAGTAGTTTGACGTTCACGCAATTGTTATTTTGCTTATTTTCCATAGCCATCTTTCATAATTGTAAATGATTAACACATGAAAAATTCAAATCGATTTAATTCGAAAACGGTGCGTCGTAGCAACTTCAGACAAGAGTATCACTGTTTTATGAAAAAATCGAAATTTTTTAAATTTTACGTTAAAATTACGAAATTTTGAAAAACAAAAAACTTATGAATAACAATGTCCAATGCCCTGCCTAAACGAGCGCTTATAAGTACCACTAAAAAATCATATTCACGCCATACGATTGGGCATATTCCACTAAATAAATGTACGGAACGCTATCATTGAAAGAGAAACCATTTTGAAGATATTTGAATTAAGCCGATGTTAGGGCGCCACCTTTTGTATTTTTGTATTAAAGTAATTTACGTTAAATCGACATAAAATCAGCTCTAGAATTTGCGATTTTCTTTTGTGAAAAGAGTTTGTAGACACCCTGTATACTCTCCGCTCCTTTTCACGTTGGTGATACTCTAGAGAAGTTTGTTATAAACAAAATTCTCACCGATACTTTGAATAACATTTGTATAACGAAGCAAGAGGACACACAAAAGGGTCTAATTACGGAACAAATAATAGTCGTAGAACTTGATTTTATAAACAACTAACAGAATGTAACACAGGTGATCATGCTAAGCGCATGGTCACTAAAAATGCATCAAATTTGGACGAAACGTCTAGTGGAGATTTGTCAGTTTCCCCTTGTGGGTAACCACTTCCGCTCCCAGATATAAGCATTTGAAATTACCGATGTATGCATTTCGCCAAGACCTACCATTTCCATTTGTGTACACTATTCCGACACTCCTTTTTCAAGATACTCGCAGTTTTCACCCCGCTGACGGAAGTGCCATGTCGAGACTACCAGTTCCTCTTTGTGCGTAAAAAAGGCAGTATGTAAGAAAAAAAAGAGGCATACATGGCAATGGTTGCTGCAAAAAAGGAGAGTGAGAAAAGATGGTTGGAATAAGTTTTACAGATTAAGAAACAAAAAATCGAAGTAGATAATGTGAATAAGTATAGGGGGAGTAATGGCTGCGGAAGGAGAGCCAAATATCTCTTCTGGAAACTAGTCAAAAATACAAAACGTGACCCAAAAGAGAACGCTGCAGGAGTGATGAATGGGGACAAGGAAATAGTATCAGGCGATTGTGAAGTGAGGAAATTTTGGCAAGAATATTTCGGAAAGCTATACGGTAGTGAGAAAAATAAGGCTCAAGAGTTTAATGAGGAGAATACAAAAGGAATAGTGAATGAAACTAAAAAGGATATTGGGTTAAATGAGAAAAAACGACAAAGGAGCCGGTGTGAATGAAAGCACTAGGGAAATGCTAAAATGTGGAGTGCAATCCTATGCGGAGATTATGTGAATTATTCAACGCATGTATTAATTGCCGGAAAGTGCCGAGTGATTGGAAGAGCGCGATAATTGTACCACTGTATAAGGGTAAGGGGAACAAGAGTGATTGTGAAAACTGTTGGGAAATAAGTCTGCTTAGTGTACCTGGAAAAGTATTTGGAAGAGCACTGATTGATAGAGTACACGTGAAACTACCCAAAATAAGATTTGGGATGTACAGGGTAGCTTCATACCAGGGAGAGGATATGTTGATCAGATAGTTGCTCTCCAGCAGGTGATTGAAAAGTGTTTAAGTGTAAAAAAGAATCTGTCCTGTGCGTTTGTAGCTCTGGAGAAAGCATGTGACAGTGTGAATAGAGAAAACTGTGGGAAATATTAAACAAATATGGCGTAAGTAAATGTCTAATAAACGGAATATAAGTAGTATATAACGGTAGAGGGCATGTGTTAGGGTGAGATGAGGCGTGAGTGAATACTTTAGTATTGAGCAAGGAGTGGACACATCTGTGTGCTGTCACTGTGGTTGTTCAATGGATAAATGTGTTGGGCAAGCATGTACATATACAAATTGTGTAAGGGTTGGTGATGTAAACGTCGATAACACAGTCTTATTAAGCCAGAATGCGGATGAGTTATAAACAGCTCTGAGGAAGTTTAATATAGTCCGTGAGAGCATGGACCTAAAGGTAAACGTTAACAAAACAAAGATTGTGGTGTTCAACCGTGAAGGTGAGAAGGAGAGTAGAGTTTTCACATGCATGATGCAATTGTGGAACAAGTGGACAAGTTGGTACATCTGGATAGAATGTTCACTGCAGATGGTACAATAGATGGCGAAATTGGACGACTGCTCGATGCTGAAAGGAAAATTATTGGAAGTATATGAATGATAATGAAAACCGAAAGCAGGAGCGTAGCTGCGAAACGAGCAATCTATAATGGCTTGTTTGTCCCGTCAGTATGGAAGTTAGACATGGGTATATCAAAAAAAGCACGAAATCAAAATAAATGCCGTGGGAATGGGAAGATGATGATCGATAGGTATAAAAGTAGTACACTACGTTGGTTTGGTTACACCGAAAGAATGAACAATACAAGGTTAACAAAGCAGATATATGTGGGTAAAGTTAGAGGTAACGTTAGGACTGCTAGGCCGGGTAAAACTTCGTTGAATACAGTAGAGTGTATGATAAAAGAAAGAAAAATAGGAGTTTTAAAAATAAAAGGGCTCCCGTCTCGCGATATTCGCATTCAAAGTTTTCACCCTACCGACGGATGCGTGTTGTATTTTACTTTGTGCGTACCCACTTCTGACGCTACATTCCGGAGATATACGTATTAGAAATTCAGCTCGCACCAACGGATGTGCCTCGCTGCGGGGTTTCCTTGTGGGCACTTCCTTCCGACAACTTTTTCTCGAGATATTCGCAATTTTGAGCCCACCGACGAGTGCGCCTCGTCGAAACATATCACTTTTCTGTTGTTTTCGAAATATTCCCATTTTTCCTTTCGACACTCCATTGCCGAAATATAGCGATTTGAAATTTTCTGATCCTCACGGACGGATGCGTGTTTTCGAGACCTATTACTTTCTCTTTGACGGTACCTACCTCCGACGCTACATCTCCAAGATATATGTATTTGAAGTTGATGTGTTGCAAATATCTCCGCTCAGCGGGGATGCGGGGTAGGAGAATGATTCGCATGAAATTAACAAAATTACTATAAAATGGTGTACACAACGGGAAATGCGGAAGGGGGATATAAGCTATCGAATGCAACCTACAGTACATAAGGTATCATAATAGAGGGATCCGAAGTGGATAAGCCGAGTATCAGGTTTTCTTGTGAGAACTTAAATCCCCCACCCACCCGATCCCTCGCACCTGAAAGTCGTTGATAGTTGCAAAACTCCATTAATTACAGAATTAAATGCAACAAACCGCATCTCGATATTCAAATTCAAATTTAAAACTGAAGCAGTTTGAATAACGAAGACGAAGGCTGACAAATGTAAGCTAATAACGCAACTCCTCTTGCGGAAAATGCGCAAAAAATAGTGGTTGCGGAACAATACTCCATTTTCTAGTTTAGTGCAAAATGTAACTTCTATGGTATAATACAATGCTTAGGTGGAATTTAATTAATGTACTTGTGAATTTTTGCACCGACTGACTTAGTTGAGTGCAAAACTTCATTGCGACTTCACAAGACGATAATATTTCCGATTAATACCTGCGAAGGAAACAATCGCAGAGTTTCAACAAAACGCATAGTTGGTGACAACCTATCCCGTAAGAAAAAATAGCATAAGTTGGCGGTGTAGATAGAATTGTTGGATAACTTGTTTTCTGTAATCGCCAAACTTCAATTTCATCCTTGGTGCCTAATTACAACACCAGACAAAAGTGATTCTGCAGAAGTTCTGTGTGAGATTAGCCGTGTTCGTAACATTTTTACTATAACCATTTCTCATTACAGTGCAAATTTCATTCCAAGGGCACAAAATAGCGTCTAATTATGCACGTTTCATATCAGTTGAGAACAACTCTACTATTCGTAGGATTCTTAGTAATGTCATCATGGTATCACAGCAATAATTAGTTACATAACTTTATAACGAAAATGTAGTTCAAAATTCACCTTTTCTGGGATAGTCCAGAAAAAAAACATGCTTTCGAACAACTTTCAAATATAATTAAAAATCTCGTTAGGCAAACAAAAATGTATAATACTCGTAAAGTTTTTAATTATTTGTTTTCAATGTTTGTGCAATTTGATAGCTTTGCGTAAAATTTTGATAACCTTATTGTATAATGTTAATATTGAAAGAATCATTAACGCATTAAATATATGTTATAGTAAATTAATGATGTATGCCCAACAAAAACAAATGGCAGCGGTGGGATTCGAACCCACGCCTCCGAAGAGACTGGTGCCTTAAACCAGCGCCTTAGACCGCTCGGCCACGCTACCCTTATAAATGCTTTACATTTTTCTTTTATTCACACGTTGACAGACTGTAAAACTTCTAGTAAAATAACGCAGTGACAACTATTCAAATATAGGATAATTGCGATTTTCAATTTAAAAAAGTTTCTGTCCCTAATCGCCCAATTTTAAGCAAATTATAAAACAAAAAAACTAAAAATAATTTTATTATAAAGTGAAAGGAAATTGTCCTACTGGACTCGCTTTCACTAAATGATTAAACTTTTTTTTATTATCTACGAATAAACTGGCGCACTTTGTAAATGTTATTTAAACTGCATATTTGTTACACTAAACTAATCCAACTATTGTCATTAATTAGTAGATTTTTTTGTGGTAAGGAGGCGTTAAAAATAACGAGAGTTGGGGATGAGGATGTTTTTGCTCCAAAATATACATAAACTGAAGGAAAAAAATAGGAAATTATTTATTTTGGAGCCAAATTATAAACCATATTTCGATATAATAGCAAATATGAAAAAAAAACCTACAATATACCAATGTAAGTACTAATATACAGGGTGTCCCATTAATATTTCGGGGCAGTTTCCTTGACCAAAAATAAGAAAGAAAGTTCCTTTGAACCTATGTCCGAAAATGCTTCGTTTCGGAGATACAGGGTGTTAAAATTTAGAGAAAATACAAGTTTTTTACTAATATCTGGAGAACCCCTTAGTCAGTTATTGTTTCTCAGCTTGTTACATTGTTTTTCCCTCAAATGTATTGTTAAATTTGATTTGTAAATAACTAAAACACTATATTAATTTTTTGCTCGAAAACGAAGCAAGGTATCAAAAAAAGTAAAGAGACAAAAAATTATTTTTAATCGTATAATGAGCAAAAATAATGAAACGTAAGAAAAAGCAGTGGCACCTCATATATTTACTTATTAATATCAACATGAGTGAATCTCCGGACGCCGTTGGAATAGATAAAAAAAATTACCTCAAAAGACATCTACCGTTTTTATAAACAAACATACCAAATTTAAAAAAAAAGCGGAATCAAGGTTCTCCAGATATTAGTAAAAACCTTGTATTTTCTCTAAATTTTAACAGCCTGTATCTCCGAAACGAAGCATTTTCGGATATAGATTTACAGGAACTTTCTTTCTTATTTTTGGTCAAGGAAACTACCCCCTTCGCAATATTAATAAAACACCCTGTATAATAGTGTAACAAACAGACAATAATTACATAATCCTAGTCATAATTACGGATTTGCGTCATATTAAGCGTAAAAAAAACACGCAAGACATTTTTTTTTGGATCATGCTAGCCCACATCTTCAGGTGAGGGTTAAATCAACAAAACTTTTTATTGATAATATTTATCACTACTGTGAACTTGTTTTAAAAAGTCCATATTGTTTTTAATCGAGTCGAAAAATTCACTACAATTTAGTACATTATTGGCTTTGCAGCGTAATAAAGTTTTTACTGTTGAATCAGCCATTTTGCCCCTTTCTTCTGACCATATATTATTTATTCATTATTGAAAATATTCTATGAACAGATGCAGATGTGCTTGGTAGACAGAAAACATACTCTATAATTTGAGAAAGATTAAGCAATGAAATGTTCTTTTCTTTAAAATGATTAAATAGTTTAACCCATTTCTCTTCACAACTTGAATTTTTCCAAATGGCATATTTTTCTAACCAAAAAGGCATTAATTACTTCATAAAATAGTTCATCTAGCTTAATTGGGTTATTTCCACGAATTTCGTTAATTTTCAAACCGGAAGCTTGAATTTCAGGCCAAGTTAATCCAAGTAAAATATTCTGCTCCAGCAAAACTGCTTTCCCAATTTCCCATAACTGAATGTAAGAAAGGCATTTGTCGTAAAATTTTGCAAGATCTTGATATATTTTATTGATACCTACACTTCCTTTATCTTCCAGAATTTTAAGAAGTTGTTTTGCTTTTTGTGGTATACATTTATTATCATGCTTCTCCTTAACTCCTTCGTCCCTGAATATAAATATTAACCCAGGAATAAGTAAGGTGTGAGGATTTCGTTGATTTGCTTAAAAATGATTGGTCTTTACCCCAGAATTCATTTTTTACCATTGGGGTAGAGGGATGCAAGTGGTAAACCTATGTACCAGCAGGGTTTTTGAGTGGTACAATTGTGTACCATCAGGTGTAAAATAACTCTGTAAGAAATGTTGAGAATTTATCCTTAGCCAACTAATTATCTAATTTACATGGTATAACATAAAGCATTTCTTGCACCTGGCATATGGTTTTTGTTCGCGTCTGGCGTTTCTCCTCGCTACACCTTAAACATCTTTTTCTTGCCTGCCCTTCCACGGGAAGATGCAAGGATACTGCGCCTTAAACTTTCCTCTTTTGGCTTGGAGGTCCTCTTTTTGGAGGAGATAACGAAGTACTTTGTATACACTCAGCCATAAGTTCTTCGGCAAGTGTTACGAGAAATGATAGGAATGGTGTTTTTTTATTTTCGCGCCTCAAGTCATAGCAAAGTATCCAAGCATTTACCGCATAGATGTTCAGGCAAGTATAAAAAACTTTTTTCCAGCATTTATTTGACTTTCTGTCATGATCATACAATCCTACAAGTTGGTGATCTGTCAACTCCTCCCATTTTTTGACGATAAAATGAGACAACTTCTGGCCATTCAATAGGTTGCCGTTCGCCAGTTTTTGTTTTTTTAGAAACCGTAGTCAAATCGGGGTTGTGGCAATTACTCATAACTAGAGAGCGGATTTTATGCAAACTGCATATTGCTTATATTTTATAGTACCACCCACGCGTTTCGGTTTTTATACGAATCGCATTAATTATAATTATTTGGCACTAAGTAGTTTTTGCATATTTTGCATATTTGGTCAAATACTGCATATTTGGCCAAATACTGCATATTTTGATGTTTTACGCATATTTTGCACTTTTTTTGCATAATTTAACATTTTTTTTTCAATTTTTGCGTTGAAACTCAGGTTATGAAATATTTTCGGGACTCTTGTTCAAAGTTAGAAATTTTTATATCCTTTTAAAATAAATATCTTTAAAAGGTGGTGTCTAACATCGGCAGGTAGTTGTTTACTTTTAATTATTGTCTGAGTTGACAACTATCCTAAATCCTAATACTTCCGGATTGCAAAGAGGTAATACGGTTTTTTGTTGAGTGCTTCTTAAATTTTTGTATGGAAAGAGTTGATGAGTAAAATATACATAGTTAATCCCTAACATCCAAATGACCTTGCTTAGTGGAAAAACCCTATTTTAAAATAAGGAATAATATTGCCCATTCCTTTTTAAAACGTGCAAGTGAACAGTAGTGCAGACTGCAGAATTTAGTTTTCGAATTATATTTAACATGCCAAAAGTAAAGAATAATTTAGTTCCAGTATGGATAAAAAATGTCCCTGCACTCCCAATGGACGGTGAAAAGGTGTTTTGTACAGCATGTGGAAAAGCGGTAAGTGACAATTCAGAATACTGTTTTAAAATATTTTTAAACACTGACAACAGTGAATGAGGCCTTTAGTGAATACAGAGCAGGTATTAGTTTTCTATTCAAACGTTGTATTTAAATGCATCGTTTTAAAAGGTAACGCGGGAAATATTTAAAATACAACGATGAAACCTAATCGATTATGTTTTGATTTATTTTTAAATTGGGAATATTGGTTTAGATCGCATGCGAACGAAAATCCCAAATTACGCAACACCTTGAGACCGCTCTGCATAAGGGAAAATTAGAAACACAGAAGAAAACCAAGCTCTCGCAAACATTTCTGCGAGAATCTTTACGTGGTGAAACATCCAAAAGAAACGACCAAGAAGAATTCAATTTTGAATTATGCAGTGCTCTAGTTAAGGTTAACATTCCCTTAAAAAAGCTTCAAAACCATACTTTTAGATCTTTTTTTAGAAAAAATTAGTAACAAGCAAGTGCCAGATGAAAGCACACTTAGAAAAAATTATGTTAATGGGGTATATCTTGGAACCATGCTACATATAAAAGAAATTGTTAAAAATAAATATATTTATTTCATAGTAGATGAAACTACAGATTGTCGTGGACGTTATGTTGCAAATTTAATGTTCGGTTATTTAAGCGAAGAACAACCTGCCAAGTCATATTTGATTTCTTGTAAAGTACTTGATAAAACCAATAATGCAACAATAGTTAGATTTGTAAATGAGACTTTCATGCAGTTTATTGTTCCCGATATTGTTCCAACAGATAAAATTGTTTTGATGCTTTCTGATGCCGCGCCATATATGGAAATGGCTGGCCAACAATTGAAGGTATTATACGAAAATTTAATTCACGTAGCATATTTGGCTCATGGTATAAATAGAGTAGCCGAAGCAATTCGAAATGAATTTCCTTTAGTAAATAGTTTAATAAGTAGCGTAAAGAAAGTGTTTGTAAAGGTGCCGACACGAGTACAGTTATACAAACTACCTAACATTTCTCTACCACCAGAACCTGTAATTACCCGTTGGGGAACGTGGCTAAATGCTGCTCTTTTTTATGCAGAAAATTTGGAAAAAATTAAGGAATTAATTTTGGATTTGTTTGATAATTCAAGTGCTTGTATCTATAAAGCGCAATCGAATTAGCATTTATAAAAGCATTAGCATTTATAAAAGCACATTCTTATTTTGTAAGCGGGACTATTTGTAAATTGGAAACGGAAGCATTGCCACTTAACGCATCGATAGAACTAGTAAATAATATTCAAAAATTAATTTATACTGCCCCAGGAAATACTGGCAAAATTATTTCAAGTAAATTTAAAGAAATTTTACAAAAAAATAGTGGTTATCAGCTGTTAACTAAAATTAACAAAATTTTGACTCTGGACGAAAATCGGGAAGATCTGGATGTACAATTAGATTTGTCCATATTAACCGCATTAAAAAATGCACCTCTAACGTCTGTAGACGTGGAAAGAAGTTTTTTCACCTATAAATATATACTTTCTGATAGACGTCAAAATTTACTACCAGAAAATATAGAAAAGCATATAATTATAAATTGTTTTGCAAATCACCGCAATGAAGCATAGGAGTATTAAGTACCGATAATTTAAAATTTATAATACCATATGAACACAAATTGTTTAGATAAGGGGTGGCCACGGTAAACAAAATCACTGTCTTTGATAGGTTCAGCTTGTTGTTGGTTCTACATGTCAATTAAATGTCCGTTTTGATTTGAATCAATCATGCAACGTACGTTCAGAATTCCAAAGCCACCCTTTATCTAAATAATTTTTGTTCATATGGTAAGTATATTATATTATTATTAATACGTGTTATGTTAATTACGTATTATTTTTTAACTAATAGTTTCAATTTTTTATGTAAATACTTTCTTGTAAAAGTTTTTTGCATATTATGTATTAAATTTTTTTTATTAAAGATGTAAAAATCACATTTTTTATTGGTAGTTTATTTTGCATATTTCGAAAGAATAATGCATATTTTCTGCATATTTTACAATTTTTAAGTGCATATACATGCACATATTTTGGCATTTTATGATGCATAAAATCCGCTCTCTACTCATAGCTATCACTTCCTTTGTGCCTTGCCATTTCGTACATAACAATCCACTGTTAGTAGATCGAAATGTAGACTGTCCTCGTTGCAGTTTTTCCCTCATCGTTGGCATATTTTTCGGTTAGACATGCAGGTGCCCATAGCAGCAAAATTCAATGTTTCTAATAAATGGATACTTGTGAAGAATCGGTCAAAACAGAGCACATCTTTCTCTTTGATAGTAGACGCAAGAGGTTATACCACTCTTTCTCCAAGGGTAAGAGCTGTTCATTTTCTCCTGTAGAAGATTCTTTGCCACAATATACGTTCAGACATATAATATAATATATATATATATATATATATATATATATATATATATATATATATATATATATATATATATATAACCAGAACCGGCATCACATCGAAGCCATAACTTTATGCCTCTTTTCGTCGACTTGAGCGACATATATTGCTTTAGTGAGGAACGTCCTTTGAATTTCGTCGATGCTTTGAAAAACACTCTCTTGGCGGCATTTTGAAAATGTGTATTTCAGGTACGACAAAAGCTCATCAATATAGTAAGATTCCGATGGAATAGATGGTTTTTCCGGTGAAGCAAAATTGGATTTCGAAACTATAATCATGAATCTATATCGGAACATTGCTTTTTCGATTGCACGATTACCTAGTGACTCTTTCCCATTCCAATAGTGCCTGATACCGGCTAGCTTATTGTATGACATTATAAATATACACCCACGTAATTTTTGAATTTCGCGTTGAAAAGACCCAGCAGCCTTTACCAAAATTTTTCTAATTAATTATTTGTTAATTATTCCGTGTTAACCAAATTACATAAAATTACACAAGATTGCACATCAAATAATTCTTTCATTCCGTCCGACGTGGATTTCAAAAAATCGCTAATCGCGACTTGAGGACCCCCTGTACAGAAGCCCGATCCACCCCCTGCGGATTCTCTTTAAAAGCCGCGAAGCGTTACTGAAAAGAACCAGATCCAGACCGCGCGCGCCTGGTGTTCTTAGCTTCCTCTTGTACGCTGCCGAATTGCCGATTGCCACATACGTTCATCCTGAACCATCGCGATACTCGCCGCCGTCTAAGAACCCGCTTCAGCTAACTGATAGCCTGGCCGACGTATTCAGAGGTTGAAGGAACGTGAGTTGATTACATAAACATTACACCAGACGCCCAGATAGACGACGGGCTGTAGAGTCCGGAAATTATCTCACATTTCCAGTACACAAATCAGAAGTTGTCACGACGGGCTGTAAACCCTGATGTCATCGTCCACAAACATACACAAACCAGGACGTTATCACGGCGGGATCTAACGCCCTGCAGTCATCTTCCATTTACTCCGGTGGAAAAAAGGGCAATCGCTCTAATTCTACCACCCCCTGGAGGACGCATTTAAACAGCATAACACGGATTAGTCCCAGATTCTGTTAAATGTCTCTTCATTTAAATATCCAGCACACCACATTATCCTAACACACCTGGCACAAAGAAATACCAAAAAATCCAGAGGTACTCGCAACCGCTAACGTTAATTCCAGAAACTACTTCCGCGTTCTAACCAGGAAGCGCCTGTTAAGTTACATCCACCCTAGTTAAAGCGCTCCAGACAGATTGAACGCCGCATAGTTCCTAACTATCCCCCGCAAGTTCAGGTAAATGTATAAAATTATTCTTTTGTTAATCAAGAGAATAATCGTGTACATAAGAAATATTCATTCCGTCCGAAACAATTCGCATAATTGTTTAATTTCGATTACGCCGTACTCAAACATCGCGTAAACCAACCACCTTAGTTTAACTCGTTTTCAACAATTAAAAATAGCTCTAACAAATATGCATTCGCCTTGTTTATTTAAATTAGATGCGAAATAAGCTTCGTTTATCAGAACGTGCAAAATTGTGTAAATGGTGTATGATTTACCTCGCGTATAAGTACGACTTTCACTAATAATCAAAAGTAAATAAGTCCGTAATAAACTCAGGATTCCCTATATTTAATAATTAGAGCAAATTTCGTTCATAGTGAAATTTATACGTGTTTAATAAACGCTTTATTATACTAAATATCAACGTGTCTTTTCGGCGGACAAAAATAAATGTGATGTACTAATCAATGTAAATACGTTCGTAATTACTTAATTCTGATGCAATCCTGATTATTTAGAGGATTGATAATTCATTGGACTAAATAATCAATCGCGCACGAACTATTTGCATTCAAAAACGTATAAATATCAACCAGTCCCTTGTAAAGAATTCCCAGTACTGCGCATACTCGGTCTGAAAGCCAAATAGAGAATAACATGCGACATGCACACAAATATTACTTTAAAGTATTGATTTTTCTCCGGAACTGACCTCACAAACGCAAGCGCGGATGTTGACTTATCCTACCTTATGTAATACCGTTAACATTCCAGAACAGCGCCCAATAACTCCTGTTTTAGTCAGGACCGACTTTACGATTTTTCTAAATAAAGTATAAAAGTCATTTTTGTCCGGATTTTTGCATAATACGACTTCAGTTGAACAGCAATAACTTCTATTTCTCCAGAAACGTACCAGAATCCAATAGCCTGCCCAGCCAGACCAGAGAGAGAGAGAGGAATCACACGCCGGGAAGGAGCGTAAAGCAATATTAGTTTTGTTCAGTATTGTTTTCATTTTCTTAAGTTTATTGGCTTCACATATTTATTGTACATAATTTTAGGAATGAGTTATTTAGTGCTGTAATCAAATAGGGTAATATACGTTTAAACCATTTTACCCTGATTATTCAAGGTGAACAGTCTTGTATTTACGGAACACCCCCGTCTTGTCAAAACTGACACGATTGAGCTAGTTGGAGGAACATTAAAACCAATCAATTTAATTATCGTAAGCCAAGTGGCTTACATAAATGGCACCTT
The DNA here is from genome assembly GCA_036346205.1 of Vesta saturnalis. Lineage (NCBI taxonomy): Eukaryota > Metazoa > Arthropoda > Insecta > Coleoptera > Lampyridae > Vesta > Vesta saturnalis. The sequence continues at coordinate 417,196 of JARFJB010000390.1, forward strand.
AACGTGAGGCTCGAAAAACACTGAACACATTGAATAATTCCATTTACAGATTCCAAGTGGACACCAGAAGTACCAGTAACCTGCAAATAAAATAATTCAGTCTCTTCCAGATATAATAATAACGGTTGCTGTAGGATTTTTGTCCTGCACCTTTTACTTTATTTGAGAACACGAAGGGCCATGGGATTTTACAAAACACTTTCTTTATTAACACAATTGAACTTCAATACAAAATTACTCTGATATGCACAATGTCCGACACTAACAGAATTGATGAAATTCTTACAAACGCAAATAGTAGTTAAATGTGCACATAATTTAAGCGAGAACGAGAGATATGATTGTATTTAGAGATTGAGCGTGTATTTTCGGAAAATTAAAATAAATTATTAAATATTTGTGAAAGCTAAACTAACTCGTGTTACATTTTTTCCGTAACCTCAATAACGCAATTCATTTGGGTTGGAGAATATTTCTTCAACAATGGTGTTATAGAATGAGTCTTCCAAGGACTTCTGAAAACGCGGACACCCGAGTAGGATGGATTTACCACCTAAAGAAAGAAGAACTAGCTGAGAAAGCCCGCAAGTACAAATTAGAGACTGGTGGAAATATAGAAGCACTTCGAACTCGACTAGTTAAATACTTAGGCACAGGAGAAGGCCAAGTAATCGTCCCCGCACCAGAAATGGTTTCACCTGCCGCACAACGATCTCATACACACACAGAAAACATAGACACCATCGGAACCAGGCGCGCCGACGTTTGCGATAGAATACGCAAATAGCGTGTGAAATATGACGGAATAAGCGACCCAATTTCATTCTTAGAAAGGATAGAAGAGCTACAATCCTGTATCGGTGAGCTTCTCTTTACGATTTCTGTCCTTATTCATGGAAGAGTTTTTGCAGGAACAAAATGATGAACCCAGTCTAAAATACGATTTGCTTCGCCTGAATTTGTTTGGTTTGCTTGAGGTTCACTTTCTAGATTTTCTTCCGCGTCGCTCATTTCATTGTCTGTTACACTAACAACAGATCCTTGAACTGGTCAATTATTGTTTTCTAATTCACTGTCACTGCCAGGCATATAACCATTACTGGATCCTACGGAATATGGCTCCTCCTCCTCATCTGAGAAATCAAAGTCTGACAAATGTTCACCGGCATATTGCAGTTTCTTTTGTGTTAGTAATCGTTTTCGGTCCATGATAATCCAAAAAATGCATTCACTATTAGCCTGATGGTACAGATACGTACCGCCAAAAGTACGGCTGGTACACATAAGTACCGCATCGCAAAAAAACAAGCTGATTTGATAATAAAAACAAAACATACGTACCATACAGTTGATCGTTGTTTATTGAGAAATTACGTATTCCCGACGACTAAATTTGCGTTAAATTAACGTGTTTTCAACAGCAGGAAACACTGTTTTTTACTAATACCTTTGACCACGTGCTCACAAATACAGCATTAATCTAACCTCAATACCACAATTGCCTGTGAATACACGTTGCAGTATACATGCTAGACTGAAGACACCGGTCTGGTACACTTGCCATATCCGTATAATGTTTAGTTTGAGTTTCAGAAATATAGGTGGTACATATGTGTACCGATCGGGACGAAAGGGTTAAGATTTGTTTTAATTTTTCAAGCTCACTGGCAACATCAGTTGCACAATCTTTTGTACCTTCCATAATCATGATAGATTTGTTACACATTTTGACTTGCCCTTACACAAACCAGAGATATATTTCACCACAATCAGTTTCAAAGAACTGCTTTAGCATTAAAGGACAATTTTCTTGTGAAAGAAAATATGATTTCAATCCCTCACAGATTTCAACTATTCTACCAATTGCTGGAAGTAACGAAAGAAATCGGGTGTTATCATGTTGAAGAACCTTTTTATACTCTGCACCTACAAATTCACAGAACACTTATAGTTGAGTGACTCGAACTGTATAAATGTGGAAGTATTTATATATTCCGACCACTAAAGCTTCTATTTCAATGGATAGAACATCAACTGCCGTTTGAAGACAGTTGTGTACGATGTGAGCACTACAACCATTACCTACAATATTTTTTCCTATTTTCTTCTTCTATAGATTGTAACTATTGTTTTCCCCTGTGTTTGACACCTACGAAATTAGTATTGAAGTTATCTCCACAAAATCTAACATTTTTGTCAGTTAAATTGTTTGTTGCTAGAACTGACATTAAATGATTGGTCAGTATTGCTGCAGTTTCGTCGGTTACTGACTGAAACTCTAAAAGTTTAACTTTTACATCACAATCAGGTATAAAATATCGCACAACACATGGCATAGCTTTGATTTCTTTCCTGTTTCAACAATCAGTCGATATTGTCACAAAATTTACATTGTTTTGTAACAACCCTTTTTAATTGTATTAAAATATACCTTAATTTAAGGTCTTTCGTTCATTTAGTTGTAAATATAAGAAAAAACTTTAATTAATTTTGCATTATAGCTATGAGGTAGGCAACTTAATTTGCATTTTGGTGTAATTTAAGTGCATATCTTCTTTAGGGTATATACCCCTTAATGGTTTATACTCCCACTTCAAATTATTTTTCTGATCATTTTATTCGCGCATTACGTCATCATGACTTAATTCTATGCGCAAATCTCTTCGCGGGCGAGTACATCATCTAACTTGGAAGGCACCCATTTTTTTCACTTCCTGATGAAGGTTGTGAGAAGCAGAAAGCTTTTTTTGTGTTTTTCACCTAAATTTTGTGCAAGTGCCATTAATTTGATGGTAAGATATCTTT
>JARFJB010000390.1:425000-487500 GCA_036346205.1 Vesta saturnalis
TCGAAGATCGTTGAATACCAAAACGGTTTTCCTCAACTCTGTATGACTTAAACATTCGTAAGTTTTTACTTGTCCTTTTCTGAAGAAAGCTATTTCTTTTTAGGTCATTTGGAGACGTGTAAAAATGTAAAATAGGATATACGAATCAAATGAATTATTAGAATTTAAAGACGGAATTTGTTTTAATATAGTACTATTCATTTATCTATCCTTTAATAAAATCGTGACAGCTTTTACAATGAATACCTTTCGAACTGTATAGATGGAAGTTTTTACATTTTTCTGTATGTAATAATTGATTCTATCCATAACAACATATTTTTATACATGCAATGAGAGTGATATCTATTAACTTATGTGACGATGTGCATAAAACGAGAAGATTAACTGTTAAATCAAAGTTAAGATGAAATAATACTACTAAGCTTGAGTTTTATACACACATTTTTTTTCATTAAATGAATGTATTCTTTTTACGAGTACATTATAAACCTGACGTTTCTTATATTGTAAATACTAGCATGGTTAAATACTTATCTTTTTTGTTTTTTTTTAATGGTGTATTTTAAATTATACAATCTAAACGTTTCGATAACACTTACATGTTTTAATTTTTCAAATTTGATAAAATTGTTTAAAACGTCTTTAACAATTTTTAACGGATATTACTACTGATGAAGATAACTGTAAGTGTTATCGAAACGTTTAGATTGTATAATTTAAAATACACCATTAAGAAAAACAAGATAAGTATTTTATTATGTGTGATAATGGTGAAAGTTTACATTTTCATACTTGCATGGTCCTTTAATGATAACTGATATGACATTACAAAGCTAAACTAAATCAACCAAAGTAAGTAAGTATGTAGCTATCGAGTAGATTAAAATTTGTTATATGCACATTAATATTCTATTATGTACTATGTATATATTAATACCTCCTAAACCTACAACCTATTCGAAATATTTCTAATTCATACTTATGACTGAAAATAATCTTATTAGTACCGTATTCAAAATTTTATATAAACATATTTATGGTTCAATCAATTTATTTATATTTATATAAATGTACCTGAATCTATAGTAAGTCATATAAAATTATGGTTTTAAAATACTGACTGAACTATTTTTTAGCTGATGATACTGCATACTACATGAGTGAAACTGATTTTAAAGTTTCACTATACTGTTTAAAATGACAATTGTTTCGATAACACAGCATCTTCCTCAGGTCGAAAATTTCAACTAAATGTCTTTGATATCAAACAAGGTTGTAATTGTAAAGGAACTAATTGATCATTGAATATATTATAAAGAAGTAAAACTTTGTTCAACTACATTTTTTTGTACTTTGTGCTTTGTTAAGTATAGAGTTCTTTAATCAATTATAAATTTTATATATTGTAAATTAAACATAATGCTTATTTCTATAAACAATTTTAATTTATTTTGATTCATAAATGCGTTACAATATGTTATTAGTGCCTATATTGTGTTTTATCATAACCATTCGTACATCGTATTGTCCTTTTTTGATTAAACCTCATTTTGTTACCTCTTTTTTTCATAAATATTTCTATGATTTGAATGTATTCTCAATTTGTTGTAATATATTAAATATTTAAGTTGGCTATTTTCAAAAGTTTAAGTTGGCAATTTTTACGTATAATAATTACATTTACAATTTTTTTAATTTGGTACTTTTATACATATTAGTTTGATAATATTGTATGTTGAAAAGAAAATTAATTTTACAACAGTCGACTATTTGAAAAATTTAATTTATTTATCCTTAAAGGTCTGAATGACATTTTGAGGATCAACCATTTAATTTAATAATGTTAGATGTCAAACTGTACTTTCATAAAATATTATTTGGTAACATTGCATGCCAAAGAGACATTTCATCTTACAATTGTTGAATACTTTCAAAGATATAATTTGGCATCGTTTACACTTTCATAACGTTTTCACTTTCATAAATATTATTTTGGTAGAATTATATGTCAAAAAGACACTATATGTAAATATAATTTGGTAACACTTAATGACAAATGTTAAATTCCAAATTGAAGTTAATGATGTTATCTACTAAAATGTTTTAGTTATTGTTTTGGTAACATTGCATATCAAAAAGTTAATACTTTCAAAAATTTTATTTGACATTTAAAATTCCGAATGAATTGTTAAAATCAAACATTTAGATAAATAATCTTACCTACTTAAACGTATAAGTTGGTACTTACATTAATATTATTTTGGTAACGTTGCACGTAAAAAGCTGAATGCTTTCAAAAATATAGTTTGGCAACAATTAAGTTAGTGATTGACAATTGGTAAAGTCAGATACTGAGGTTAATAATTATACTTGTTAAGATGTTTAAGTTGGTAAGTACATTAATATTATTTTGGTAACATTGCACGTCAAAAAGTTAAACGCTTTCAAAAATATAGTTTGGGAACATTTAAATTTTTGATTGACAATTGGTAACGTCAGATATTGAGGTTAATAATTTTGTTTATTAAGATGTTTAAGTTGGCACTTACATTAATATCATTTTGGTAACATTAGACGACAAAAAGTTGAATGCTTTCAAAAATATAGTTTGGTAACATTTAAAGTTTTAAATGACGATTAGTAGTCAGAAATTGAGGTTAAAAATGTTACTTATTAAAATATTTAAGTTTGTACTGTCGTAAATGTTAGTTTGGTAGCATTAAACTTCAAAATGGCAATTCCCTTTCATAATTACTTAAAAATTACAAAATTGAATACTTCCCGTAAGTGAATTTCTTTTTCTTTAATTTTCATATTTTTTCAACATTGCATATTAACTACATTCAAATCAAGTATTCAATGAAAATAAAACGACAATATATTCATTTTAATTATACATGGTGTGGTGCGATGAGTTTTGATTAAAAGTAATGGCGGATACAGTTATGTTAAAAATCTAAAATTACGAAGCTGTAGGTTTTGGATGACGCTGAGTGCAAATATAATATTGTCCTGAATGTGGCACTTCCGGTTATACCGGAAGTAGACGTCAACTTTGTTATTTTAAATGGAACTTAATATTTTTTACTTTATTTTCGAATTCCACATGAAATTCTAGATAAAATTTATGCACAATGTCTTATACCAAAAATGAAGCCTTTTCTAGATATTTCGATTTTTTTAAAATCTTGAAAAAACCCTAGTTCACATTGAATAACGATATCTCCATTAATAACGAAGCTAGTGACGTGAAATTGTAACCAATAAACAACAAGCGCTTGTCCGTTAACTCCATATATGCACATCATTGATATTTGATACAGGGTGTTTTAAACTTAGCCGCCAACATGCACAATTTAAATCATTTATAAGTTGCTTACTTTAAATAGAACACCCTGTATTTTATTACATTTTCCGCTGTATTTTGTTAAGCCGATTCGTTTGTTATCAGTATTCCCTATACCTAAATCCAACCACTTTTGAGATATTTCATTATCTTAGTTAAAAAATAACAACACATAATTATTTCAACATTAGTAAAGGGTAGGCGATGACTGTCAAAGACTTGATAGTTAGAACGTTAATCGTTTATGTTGTTTTGACAGTTTTCTTTACCAGTTTGTATTTCATAGTAAATAATGGCAAATGTAGGATTTACTAATGATGATTTTTTAAATCTCATTATTATTTAAGGCGAGTGTAATGGAATTGTTGAACGGACTTGCCGTGTTTTTGCAGAAAGATATCCAAATCGACCAAATGCAACTGGTGATATTGTAAGAAGATTGCTTAAAAACTGCCGTCAGTTTGATCGATTTAAGACAAAAATTAATAAAAATAAACTACTAGTGGATAGTGACATAAACGAAATTAATGTTTTGGGTTATTTTACGGCCTCTCCAAATGTCTCCATTAGAGATTGTGAGAGAGATCTTACTTTGTCGACGAGAACAATTCATCGCATTTAAAAAAAAACACAAATGGAAACCATTTTCATATCATTTGGTGCAACACTTACAATTAGGTGATCTTCCTCGAAGGGTAGAATTCTGTGAATGGTTTTTAATGAAGACCCAAGAGGTTTAAAACTTCATAAAAAAAGTTATATGGTGTGATGAAGCAAAGTTTAGCAAAAATGGATTATTTAATCGACATAATTCCTATTTTTGGTCTAATGAAAATCTACATGTTAGTAGAGAACGTTATTTCCAAGATAGTTGGAGTTTTAATGTTTTTTGTGCAATAAAAGACGATAAAATTTTAGCATTAAAAGGACCATGCAGCCGGCTTGTGGAGAAATGGATTCCGGTTAATTTGCCTTAATTTGCATTAATTTTTGGGATGTTGAAGATATCGATTTCATGTACAATATTGCCCATGGGCACAACTCAATCCTATGGCCAGTTTTCAATTTACAGGGTGATGAAGTTGAAAAATGGCCATTTTTAAAAACGTATTAAAATGTAATTTTTATAATGTATTAAGGATTTTTTGCTGTAATAGTATTCTAATAACATCAACTAATATTGCTTTGTGTAGAAAAAGTATTATTTGATACAGGGTGATTCAAAAATTACCAAAAAAAATTGTTGATGCTGTTTATTTTACTTTACAGTAGGAATATGAAAATACTAATACTTGGTCTGAATTTACTTAGTTGGACTTATTATAACAAGATATAAAAACATTTTATACAGGGTGAGTCAAAAAGTTGATCGAATCTGCAGGTTATTTTTACAACAATTTTATATATTTTGTAATACCAGTCAGTAGTCGACATTGAACCATATTCAAAAATATATAATTTATAAATTAAATACAAGATATTTAAGGTAGAAAATTACGAAAATTGATTTTTTTTGCGAATCACCCTGTAATTTAATATTTCCTCCGTTAATTTCTCTACTTTTTTCTTATTGTCTGTAATTTGAGAGCCAAATATCCGAAGACGCAAATATTATTATGTTATTTAACTACATACCTATCTGCAATCAGTTTGGATAGGTTACTTATAGGTGTAATGTATCTAGATTATAAGTAATCTCACCACTATAGAGGTAGAGTTGCCCGCGCGCTTTTTTTTAAGTGGTATCCCCAATAAGCCTAATCCACTTTAACCTGGGAAATGCAGGTCTATTGTAATGAAACATACAAATATATAAAATACTTTAAGAAACGAATATACTAACAAAAATAGGTACATGTGTAGAATTTAATCCAAGTCAAGAAAGAAGAAACAAACGAAATGAACTAAAGTTAGGTAAGCACTGAAAATATTTAATTTTCTAAAATTTCTGGACCATGATCAATATTTTCTGGCAGCATCCTTTCAGCTGCATCAGTAATTTCATTTAAGTGTTGAATAGATGGATATCTCATATTTTGTTCATATCTAGCATAACCCAAAAACCATAATACACTGGCCACATGAGCACATGAGCACATGTTCCTAAAGTTCTAGCTCCCGACTTGCAAGTACAATAATAGTGAAATTCTAAAGGTTGATGATCGACATTTTCGTCAATCGTAAAAGATATCCACAACATATATTACGAAATCTGGAGTACACTCGGATTCGTATAATGTTCGGATCCTCCACCAATTCGTCAAATTGAAGAATATTAGTTTCTTCTCTTTGAAGTTTGTCTTGAATATAACTTTTTGCCAGGTTTACATGATAAATTCCAGTCAGATGATTTAAATAGTGTAAATCTAAACGGAGCGTGCAAGTGATTTAATAAAACCCACTGACCGTCCCTTAAATGTAGATTTTCAGCTTCAACTCGTGCTTGCATAATATTTACTTCGTCCAAATTACCTAATATTTGTTCCGCCATTTGTATTGTACCGGGCATGGTTATTGGGGATAGAATTTATTAATAAGAGCTCCAGCTATCTGATAATATTCGTTTAAATTAGCAGCATGGTGTATCGAAATAGTGTGCTTTAAAAACTTGAATATAGATTTCAAATGTCCATTACGAGATTCGACTATCCAACGTGTGGTTGTAATATATCGAGCAAAATTAGCATCACGTGTTTCTAATTGAGCCTGTCCTCTAACAAGAAGAGGGGGCATAAGACAGTTGATCCCATACCCTTGCAATAACGGAACAGAATCTCGATATCCTCTCTCTACAATTGCAATGTCCCCTTCTTGAAACCAAGCTCTCATTCCATTAATATAATTGTTTAGTTCATACTGTAAAATAGTGGCATCATTGTTCCGGAAGTCCGAAAAATATGGTCCATTAATAGCCAGAATGTAACCATCGGGAGCGACTATCCATTCAGGTTTTACCAAATGCTGCATTTTATAATAGCAGTACGATTGTCTAAGTACTCTAAAATTAGAACTTTTTTCGAGTTTGTTATATGTGCAGTCTATACACACTATGGCTTTGGGAATGTCAGGATTAGGATTATACAGTGTGTTTGTAAATCCAGAGACATGTCTGTCTATATAGTTGGCTCTGGTGGTTGCGTTAAATCCTATATTATATGGTACAAATCGTTGCATTAGACATAACCGCACCTTATTAATAACTAAACTAGTTACTTGTCGAGAAGGATATTGAAATATAACTTTCAAAAAATTATCTGATAAACCGTGTCTCATTTTTAAGAGAAAAGTTGTTCAGTATTTTCTTGTTATATTTACACGATTTTCATCTTGTTCAAAAAAATTGCAGGTCTCATATAATTCGTTGAAATTATTTTTGGAAATCAATGTTAACGATTTAAATTCCTCTTCCGTAAAGTTATCTATATCTTCATAGGTTCGACCATTATTACTGGTAGCAGCTGTTCGAAGACACTGGAGAAATTGAAGTGGGTCATTTATTACGTATGGACGGTTAAGAGAACGTAATCCACCTTGCAACATGTTCGAAAGAGTTCCGTCTTCGTAAGATGATGCTGACATATTCGTACATAGTCAGGGACAACTATGTTTGAAACAATAAATATATTTACCCTACACTCAATAGAAAGCCTCCGAATATTTTCATTGGCGTTACATATCATGCAAGCGTTGGACTTAGCTGTAAAAAGTACGATGATTCTGAGACAATTGGGATTATTTTCCATGGCTCTGACGTCTACCAATATAACTTGAAAACAATTAAAACATACCCTACTATCTTCATAAATATTCAAAGGTGGTCTTTCAAAAGATTCACGTCTCAAAATTGCAAGTTCTTGCTGTAAAATGTTTTCTTCGTCATAGAGACGATTCATTTGTCGTCTATTATAATTTCTGTTACACACATAACAGTTTGCTCTATTTGCAAAAGCCATAATTAATACTTAAACATAAAGTTTAACCAACGTGAAAATTATTAATAAGAAACTGAACGAAACATTATATTATATTTATTGTATTACTTTTTACAACAATTTATTAGACAGTAGAAACATTTAAACAAAACACTTGTAAATAAGAAACACAAATGTTTTGTGCTAAGAAATTATTTTTGACAGATACGTCAAAATAAGTAACAATATGTTTTCACAGCTTACATGATCGTTCATTGCAGTTAGGTTTTTCAGTATAAATTCATGGTATTTCGAATGACTATAAGGTCACAGTTTTTAAAAATGGAAGAAAATGGAGATAGGAAAGTTAAGCTCTTTTTACCCTTAGTCTACGATACAGGGTTATACAGGGAAATACAGAGTTATACAAGAAAATTCAGAATGATAAAAATCGGTAATCCAAATTGTCTCAGAATTAACGTACTTTTTCCAGCTAAATCCAACACTTGCATGATATGTTATGAAAATATTCGGAGGCTTTCTATTGAGTGTAGATATTTATTATTTCATAGTTGTCCCTGACTATGTACGAATGTGACAGCATCATCTTAAACAAGACGGAACTCTTTTGTACATGTTGCATGGTGGGTTACGTTCTCTTAACCGTCCATATGTAATAATTGATCTACTTTAATTTCTCTTGTTTTTGTTAGTATTCGTTCCTTAAAGTATTTATTTTATATACAGGGTGGTCCAACAAAAACTTAACACCTCGATTTTCCGGCTTTAAAATGAAAATGTGGAAAATCGCTCGGACCAGTCGATTTTAGTTTGGAAGGGGCACATTTTTCCTGATTGCAGCATTGGCACTTCAACCCTCTAGCAGTAGTGAACCAACCTAAAGATAGAATGTACAAGTGTGCCATTTTGAAAAGGTAATTTAGAATTCAGCAATACTAACATTGTTGTAACAAATTCTGAATCTAGCCCTCTTGAGTGAAATAATCGTTACGTAATTCAAAGTGACACCTCATTTGAAAGCTATTTTATTAGTAATTCAATGCAAAAATAAAATCTCGAAATCACATTTATTATTAAAATCAGCTGAAAATCAAAAGTGTGATACTACACCTACGTTTAGCTCTTTAGTTGATTTTACTTACTAAATGTGATTTCTGGATACTATTTATAGCATTGAATTACTAACAGTTTCAAATGAGTGTCTGAATTACGTAACGATATTTCCTCAAGAGGGCGCTAAAATCTAAATTTCGTTCAACATTATTAGTATTGCTGAATTCCAAAATTACCATTCCAAAATGTGCCACATTGGTACATTCCTATCTTTACGGTTGGTTCACCCACTGCTAGAGGGTTGAAGTGTCAATGCCAATAGCAAAGTGCCCCCAAACTAAAATCGACGGGTCATCCACATTTTCATTATAAAGCCGGAAAATCGAGTTTTCGTTCAACCACCCTGTACTTGTTTGTTTCATTACAAATAGAACTGCATTTCTCAGGTAAAAAGGGATTAGGCTGTTGGGGATACCACTTAAAAAAGAGCGCGCCGGGAAACTCTACCTCTATAGTGGTGAGATTACTTATAATCTATATACATTACACCTATAAGTAACTTATTCAAACTGATTGCAGATAGGTATGTAGATAAATAACATAATAATATTTGCGTCTTCGGATATTTGGCTCTCTAACAATATTTGCGTCTTTGGAGGTTTGGCTCACTATTAATACATTATTTGTTGATATTACATGTTACATATTATTTGTTTCCTTAAACAAATAACGTTAGAATGACATAAATCATGAATGATTAAATAAAATAAAAACATTTACCAGCTCAGGTATAAGCTATACATTGTGACAGGCTTGTTATCACAAAGTCGATATAAAAAAAACTGATCATAGTAACTTCGCAAAACTTCTATAGGGGACTAACAAACTCAAAACAGAGACAATAAGAAAAAAGTAGAGAAATTAACGGAGGAAATATTAAATTACAGGGTGATTCGTAAAAAAAATCAATTTTCGTAATTTTCTACCTTAAATATCTTGTGAATCACCCTGTATTTATAAATTATATATTTTTGAAAACGGTTCAATGTCGACTACTGACTTGTATTACAAAATATATAAAATTGTAGTAAAAATAACCTGCAGAGCCGATCAACTTTTTGACTCGCCCTGTATAAAATGTTTTTATGTCTTGTTATAATAAGTCCAACTAAGTAAATTCAGACCAAATATTAATATTTTCATATTCCTACTGTAAAGTAAAATAATCAGCATCAACAATTTTTTTTGGTAATTTTTGAATCACCCTGTATCAAATAATACTTTTTCTACACAAAGCAATATTATTTGATGTTATTAAAATACTATTACAGCAAAAAATCCTGAATACATTATGAAAATTACATTTTAATACGTTTTAAAAAATAGCCATTTTTCAACTTCATCACCCTGTAAATTGAAAACTGGCCATAGGATTGAGTTGTGCCCATGGGCACTATTGTTCATGAAGTTGATGTCTTCAACTACCCAAAAATTAAGGCAAATTAACCGGAATCCATTTCTCCATAAGCCGGCTGCCTGGTCTTTTAAATGGTACAAGATATTGCCACATTTTAGAAGAAGGCATACGACCGGCGATACATACTTTAAGAAATGGAAAGGCGGCTTCAGCTTGGTATCAGCAATATCGAGCACCTGCTCATAACTTTGGGCCTGTTGCTTAGCATCTTTACGACGTTTGATGGTAGATGGATTGCCAATCAGGGTCCGTTTCGTTTACCAGCTCGCTCTCCTGATTTGACTCCTCTAGATTTTGGTATTTGGGGTTACATTAAAAATCAGGTATTTTCCAAACCTGTTACTACAAAGGACGATATGATGCAGAGAGTCTTACTTGCTTTTAATTCTCCAACATCCGACCATATTTCCAGAATTACTAGACATAACTTAATGAAAAGGATTCATAAATGTTTAGAAGTAGATGGTGCTAATTTTGAACACTTATTATAAAACTTTATTAGTTTAATATTACATTTAGTTATTTTTGTTTGTAAGTTATCTAATTAAATTAATACAAAATACCTAGTCAACGTTTTAATGATAACCATAATTAATAATCCTTTCAGGCTATTAGTTACTTTTCAGAATTAATAACTTATGAAAAAATAACAAAATATCACCTTAAATAATGGAAATCATGGCCTACCCTTTACTAATGTTGAAATAATTAAGTGTTGTTATGTTTTCACTAAGATAATGAAATGTCTCAAAAGTGGTTGGATTTAGGTATAGGGAATACTGATACCAAACGAATCGGCTTAAAAAAATACAGCGGAAAATGTAATAAAATACAGGGTGTTCTATTTAAAGTAAGCAACTTATAAATGATTTAAATTGTGCATGTTGGCGACAAATTTTAAAACACCCTGTATGAAATATCAATGAGATGGATATATGTAGTTAACGGGCAAGCGTTTGTTGTTTATTGGTTACAATTTCACGTCACTAGCTTCGTTATTAATGGAGATATCGTTATTCAACGTGGACTAGGATTTTTTCAAAATTAAAAAAAAAATCGAAATATCTCGAAAATACTCCATTTTTGGTATAGGACATTGTGCACAAATTTTATTTAGAATTTCATGTAGAATTCGAAAATAAAATAAAAAATATTAGGTTCCATTTAAAATAACAAAGTTGACGTCTACTTCCGATATAACCGGAAATGCCACGTTCAGGACAATATTATATTTGAATTCCGCGCCATCCAAAACCTACAGCTTCGTAATTTCAGATTTTTAACATAACTGTATCCGCCATTACTTTTAATCCAAACTCTTCGCGCCACACCCTGTATATACATCTATACCATGTTAAACAGAATATACATTTTCGATACAATAAAATAGCCATGATCAAATTACGTTCAGATGTGTTCCAAAACGTGTTGTTACTCTAGCATGATTTCAAATGCGTAGCATTTACATGTCCACGGAACGACGAATTATTTTTCTAACCTAACTAAAAAAAGCATATTTTTAGCATTTTTTCACAACTAAACATTTTTTTAAGAAAAATGTTACCTTTAAATAAATATCGTAAACGGTTATCGGGGTATGTTGTGACCATACGTGAAGCGAAGCTCCGTAGCTAGCTATTGTAAAACAATAAATAATTACTCTTATTTTCATTTTCAAATGACGAGAACATTGTTGAAAATTCATAAATTGAGAGGCATTGTCAAGCGCCTTTGCTTCCACGGTGCGAGTTGTCCATATGGCCGGCGCGGGCCTGTGTCACTTAGCCTCCTTTATAACTAAGTATAATCACAGTCCCACAGTATGTGTAATTTGAGGACATTGTTAAAACTAAAGATAATCTCACTCACTATCCTTAATATTGAAATACGTTAAACATGTCAAATTAATTATTTTTGACAAAAATAAATGGCAGCGGTGGGATTCGAACCCACGCCTCCGAAGAGACTGGTGCCTTAAACCAGCGCCTTAGACCGCTCGGCCACGCTACCGTTATAAACGTTTATATTTTTGATTGGTTCCTTCATTGTAATGGCCAAAACTGTCATTTTTGTGACATAATAGCACTAAATATTTTATTTATAAAGGATTTAGATTTTGAAAGTTCGTGTTCGTAATTGCAAGCTTACACAAATGTGATTTGAGCAAATTATCTAAAATAATTATTGTTCTGTAAATATAAAATAATATAATTTAACTTTGAAGTGAAAGAAAATTGCACTACTAGACCCGCTTTCTCTAATTGGTTCAACATATTAAGGTTTTTGCTTGTTAGTTTTAATAAATTTGATTAGTTACTTTATAATTCCCATTTATACTGTATCTGTGTGTGTGTGTACATGCTAGATTGAATAAATTATTGCGATTAATTAGGTTCATGTATATTTATTTTTTTAACATAGGTATCTACATTAACAATTAACATTCTTTAACATACGTACTTACGTAGAATATAGATATCAAGATAAATTTATTATAATTAACAAAGCAAGTCAATAAGTTAATTAAACAATTCTCCTTTTCAAGTTTTTGCTTTAAAATCTGAAAACTATATTTGAGTAGTTTCTGTAAATTATAGTTTAATTGTTATTAAGTATTTCAAGTTTCATTAAAATTTCGAGTACGTGAGGTGTTTGTGAAGTCTCAGAAATTACTTAAATCACCTTCGGAGATTTATTCAATATACTTGATGTTTGCCTTCACCAGAAATTAACCTCGTTTAACTAAAATTTGTTCCAAGTTCTTTTTCCATTTTATGTTTCTGGGCGTTAATGCATACACCAAATTTTAATTTTGTAACTTATTTGAATCAGCAGGTTGATTCCTTATTGAGTTGCACCTCAATATCAAGTTTTCTCAAAATAAACGCATCTAGCGCCGACGCTCTGATAGACTAAGAACAACCACATCCAAATGTAAATCAAAACCGCTAACAGTGAACTGTGGCCTGCGTGCATGTGTGCGTGAGTGCGCGTGTGCCTGTGTGTGTGGGTGTGCGAATGTGCGTGTACGTATTCGAATGTGTGCATGAGTGCGCGTGTGTGTGCGCGTTTACTCGTGTGCAAGTGTACGTGTGCGTATGTGCGTGTCCGTCTGTGCGTGTGCATTAATGCGCGTGTGTGCGTGCGGGCGTATGTGCGTTTGTGCTTGTGTACATGTGTACTGGTGGCAAAAGTTCCTCGTGGAATTTAAGTGTTCGTCCAAATTTTTTTAATACTTAAATAACGGCTAACTTCTTTCAAATTAGTATGTATGTCTATTAATCTTTATCTGACATCAAGATTTAAATGTCTATCTGACAGATAATTATTGCATAATTACACTAAAAGTATATTATTATATTTCTTTTAATTATCACATTTAGGTTGTAAGGTCGTATGTTGTTCACAGCCGATATTTAAAATTCCTTTCAAGAGGTAAAATAAAATGTTGACCCAAACATTTATCCATAAACTTTCATATCCTGTAATTCCAATTTAAATAAATCCAGTGTTTTATACGACTTTGAAACAGTGTTTTGTACAACCACCGATCTCACCCTGGTCATAGAAGCAAGACTATTTGTTATGTAAACTTCTAATGAGCTATGTTTGCTTTCACTATGCTTTACCGTAGCTATAGCTCGAAATCGAGGGTTGTGTGAGAGTTCTTTTAAATAGCGCTGATTGATTGCTACCTGAGGTTTCACAATGACGAATAAACAGAAAAAGGCTTGATACATATATTAGCCCATAATTTCTAAATATTCACACTTATTTTTAGCTTTACTCCAGTACTAAATTTTGCTCTCCTTATGGTGTCCAAGGAAAATGATATTAACGGTACAGGTAAAAGTAACGCGTTCACACAAGGATAAACTAATTCAAAATACATTAAAGTAAACAAAGGAAATTCAGAGATATTCCAAAATACGCCTCTAATTAGTAGCTCGAATAGAAGTATTAAATTTTTACTGTTAAGAATATACGTTTTATTAAATATTAAATATTTTCAAAGAGATATAGCTATATAGAGGATATACAGGCTAACGGTCATTTCATGGACATAGGGTAGGTTAGTGTTTAAGAAAATCGATACTTTTATGTTTGAACGTCTGCTTGGTGTTTAAACGATTTATGCCTAACTAATTTAATACAATGTTAACGTATTTTGATAATATTTCTAACGTGACATTTAATTAATAGGATGATGTTCTAATTAGTTTTTTTTAGTAATAAACTGAAATTAGAATGAGAGGGTTCTTTTCTTTTGTTTTACTTTCTGTCACTAATTTGAATAGACGGGCGTTCTTGCTAATGGTGGATAGAGGTGAATTTGAGTTTGGTTTTTTTTCGTGGGAATGGAGGAAATCGGTAGTTCTATTGGATGGTAAGGATCGCTCTGGTCGAGGTTGTGTCGCCGAAAATTCTTTTGTGTGAAAAATTTCTTTGTAATGTTTGTATTCTGTTTGTGATGGGTCGTATGTTTGCGTGTTGTATTGTGAAGTCGTGAGGGTACCTGAAAGGTAACCTGTGTATGCGTTTAAGTATTCGGTGTTCACAGGAGGCGATAGAGCAGAGGTGATTAGGGTTTATGTTTGTGTATATGGGTGCTCGGAAATCCATAGTAGGGCGTATGTACGTTTTGTAGATGTATTGTAATGTTTTGGTGTGACAACCTCTGATTCTACCTCGGTTGGCGACCGGTAGATTTGCTCGGTTATGTATCCTGTGTTCTTTGTACAAAATGATTTCTAAGTAACCGACTTTTTGTTCGAGTGGTAGTCTTTCGTTGTTTAGGGTAAGGCAAACATTAATGTCGGCTAGATTTGTAAATTTTACGTTTTGGTAGGATTGACGGAGACTCCACCTTTTAGCCCAGTTGAAACGGTCTGGAGGGTTTTGGATATGAGGCTGGATACCGTAATTCACAAACTGCGCAACGACTACTCTGGGTTGTATGTCGGAAGCGAAGATTGTTTAAAGGATCGGGGCTAAATCAGAATTTTGCGGCACGCCTTCTATGGGTTGCAATGGATCCGAGAAGGTGTTGCCCACTTTGACTAGAACTGACCAATTAGTCAGATACGAGAGTAGAAGTTTGGAAAAGGATCGGGTACGTTAAGGTTATTGGTGATGTAAAGCAAACTGGCGTGCCAGACCCTGTCAAATGCTTGATTAATATCCAGAAACACAGCCGGGTTGCATTGTTTACGATTGAATACTCTGGTAATCTCTGTAAGTAGTATCAACAAGGGATCGGGACACATTCTGTTGAGATGGAAGCCGAATTGTCTGTTAGTAAGGAGTTTATTGAATTCAAGGTGGTCTCTAAGTCGCCTTGTTAAAATCTGCTCAAAGCATTTTCGGAGGTAACTTAAGGCGGAAATGGGTCTATGGGTGGAAATGGGTGCGGTTTGGGTATTATGACCGTGGAAGCTGATATCCAATCCGTCCGGAAGTCGGATAGAATTCAGCATTTGTGATGTATGCCGGAGAGTAATGTGAGGGTTGGGTCGGGCAAGTATCGGAGTATTTTACGGTTAAAGTCGTCATGACCTGGTGTTGAATTGCGTCTTTTTTTAAAGTGCCCATTGACCGGGTGAGGAGTGATGGGGGCATAAAAGGGACTCGCGTTATCCAACTGGTTTTTCGGCAAGGTTAAGGTTATGGAATTCTCCATGGCGACTCTCTAGGAGTTTCTTGAACTGGGTGTCGAATTGAGAATTTTCGGGAGATCGGAAAATGGATTGGAGGTGAAGACCGAAGAAGTTGCACTTCCCTTGGTCTGAAGAGATTAGGCTGCCCTGTGGGTCGGTGAAATGGGATTTGGTGGTACTTTCCTTCAGGTTAGTCTATCAAACTGTTGCCACAAGAGTTTTCCATTTCTGTATTCTAACTGAGAAGTGGCTTTGGTCCAGGCGTCCTCGGTATGTTTGTTTGTTTCTCGCCCGATTAAGGAGTTGAGGCGATTGTATTTGGTTTTGAGAGTCTAGGTCGCAAGAATAGACAACAGATTCGTCTTTTTTCTTCCATCCAGTTTACGATTTGCCGTGGGAGCGGTTTGCGGCGATGTCTTTCAAGGGAACGGAGGTTTCAACCGGTTCCGCAATTACGGAAGTTAGGTCTCCGATAGCTCTCTCGTGATCTTGCGTGGTTAGAAGATTGGGTGTTAGAAGGTTGTTGCAAATGTGTTCAGAGAACACATCTAGTCTGCGTTAGAAAAATCTTTGATTACTGTATATTGGGGAAATGCTGAGGGGCTGGACGAAATGAAGCTTTGACCAGTAGTGGTAGATGATGATGTGAGTGTAGTGCCTATAGAGCACTCTTAATCGAAATAATTGGCTATGGGTTCAGAAACAAGGATGTGATCTATTATAGAGTTATCCAAATGCTTGAAAGATGTAGGTTGTGTTAGTGATTCGCAAAAGCGGTAACTGTAACAAGACTGATGGTAGCCTATACCGTTGCCGTTGCTTTTGGGGTCGCCGAATTGGGTGTGGCGGGCATTGAAATCAGCAAGGATCATCAGAAAGGGTATTGTGGCCGGGCGGATTGTAGTAGGAGGAGGATAGAATAGGAGTGGGAAAATGCAGCATCACAGCAACACATTCGAGATACTGTAGATGCGGAAGGAGTTGAAAGCGGGTGGACGGGAAACAATTTCTGACGATAAGGGCGGTTCCATAGGAGTGATAAGTGTTAAAGTTAAGTGTGCATCTGTTTGTTAGTTTTGTTTCACTAGTTGAGAGGATGTGCATGTTATGTTCGTGGAAGTAAGTTTTTAAGTAGGGGGTGATTCCGGCAAACCCCCCTGGCGTTAACTGCCCCTGCTATGGAATCCATTTTGGAAGGATTTAAGGACTGGGTTTTCGGATTACAGCAACAGTCGTCCGCCGGTTCTCTGTTGAAAGAAGGAGCGGTATAGCGAGTCTAGGAAACGAATGCTACTATTTTGCGGGTTGGGAAACATGTCTAATAGGATGTGTGAGGACTTGGAAGAAGTGTCAATGGTTAGAGATTCAGTGTCCGGTATTGGTTTTGGTGTGCGGTATCTTCCGAGTCGGGCTCTTCGAAAGACAGGATAGGTTCTAAGGTTGCGACGGGGAACTGGACGGTTTCCGCCGCTTCTGGCACTTATAGGACTAAGTGTAATCCCTTATAAATTTTAATAATGAGAACAATAGGTACCTGTAAAAATTCCAGTTATTCTTTCAGAACTTGTTGAATGTAATTGTGTTTGAAATATTAATCCTTCCGTCTTGCAGAGTGAATTACAATGAAGTTTTCCAATAATACAAAAATGCATTCTATACCTTTTAAAAACTTTATGTTTTATTATTCTGACTGAATACTTGCGACTTTTTCTACGAAAAGATGTATATATTTAAACAATGCTCGATTTGCGATATGTTTATTTCAAACCACTCATGTTACAAATTAAAAAGATATGAAAATATTAGGCGATGAACAACACACGACCCTCAAACTGGAAATTAAAATAAATAAAAGTAATTTTTTTTAGGATAATTGTGTATCCTCTTTTGTAATACATCCATAATAAAACTACGCCACGTTGTCGAAACAATAACGGTTTAGTCAGACGTTTAAATCTTCTTATTAGATAAACATTAATAAACATTTTACATTATGAATTGCTTGCTGCCAAATATCGCGGTTCATTAAAAAAAACGCTGTAAATTGTATCAATACTGCCACATGAAAAAATCGGTTTTTTGTAAATA
Source organism: Vesta saturnalis (assembly GCA_036346205.1). NCBI lineage: Eukaryota > Metazoa > Arthropoda > Insecta > Coleoptera > Lampyridae > Vesta > Vesta saturnalis. Next base: position 442,557 of record JARFJB010000390.1, read on the forward strand.
ACTCGAAAACAATTAACTTAACAAAAAAATTATAAGAGTGCTTTTCGATCAAAAATTTGATTTTATATCTAACGCCAAAATTAAAAAAAAATCGTGTGGACGGGTTCCAAAATCGAGTTTTTTTGGAAATATTTCAAAAATGACAAAATTTTCGAAAAATTGTAAAACCACTTAATGTGAGAAATTTTATTTTGCATCTAATGGTATTATCATTTTTTGAATATGTTAAGTAGTTCCGGAGATATTGAGGAAAAACCGGTTTTTTAAAGTGACGGTTTTTTTGCTAATATCTTGTAAACCGTTTGTTCTACAGGAAAATTATAGGAACAAAAAATACTCACAATTATATTACTAATCACACATTAAAAAGAAAAAAATCTAAAAAAATAAAAATCTGCAAAAGGGGTACTTTTTTGCCCCTTTCCTCATATCCCACTGACTCCAAAAACAATCAGTCGCATTGGGTAGTTGACATCTATACTTTACAATACTGCGTCTTGTAAAACCCCACCTCTTCTGCTTTTGGTGGATTTATGTATCGCTTTAGAAATGTGTGCCATTCCTAAACAACAAAAATTGAGTGGCCACTTATTTCTTAGGTCGTTACAATATTCCTAGTTTATGTGGAGAAACCCCATGAGAACTATTATACTCCATTCCCCAAAATTTCAAAAACGCTCTTCTCAGTGGAAGACGGATAATATATGAGAATGGGCAAAATGTTTTACATAATTTATAATCAATATCTCAAAACTTTTGTGTAACACCTACAATATCTAGATGACGGAACAATTATCCCAAAGTTTTCATCACTCCAACGCCGTAATATTGGATAATTATTTATTGAATATCGTCCGATTTAAGTAAAAAATGATTGCAAAATCTAAAATATGAAACTTCTTCTTTAATTTACGACCACACTTAAAGTAAATATTTACACACTTCAATTAAAACTGGTCTGTAAGTAAGTTTGGTATGTTGGGTTGTTTGATGGATAATTCATTCTGTTTTGCACATTTACTTGTTTGTATGTTTATATACTTATCGGGTTTACATGCTTATCGCTTGGATGCTTAGTTGGTTTGTAGTTTATCTGTTTGCACATTTGGTAGTTTAGTGTTTGCTTATGTGCCTGCTAGCTAGTAGATTTTTGCATGTTTAGTTGCTTTGGTATGTTTTCTTGCTTATTTTGGGTATTTGGATGTTTGTAGTGACTGTTTTCTTTGGGTTGCGTGTTTGTGTGATTCACATGTTTATATGTGTGTGGGTGGTTAGGTGCTGGTTTGCATGCTTGCATATTAAGTTTCTTTGATTTGGACGTTTGCGGTTTCCGAACGCATATTTTAGCTTCTGTTGGATCCTTTCTTGGTAGTATAGTGTAGTTTAGTATATTTGAGTCTTTATTACCCAGTTTCCTTGTTCCGAAGATACGTGTTTGCATGTATGCTTGTTTGTGTGTTTGTATGTTTACGAGGCTTAGATGTGTTGCGCTTGAGTGCTTACTATATGACTAGTTTCTTTGTGTGTGCAGGTTTACGTGTAATTATGCATGTTTTAGCTTCTTTGGTATGTTTTCTTGCTTGTTTGAAGTGCTTGTTAGCACTGAAGTTGGTATTTTTAATAGCAAAACTTAGTGTTAGAAACGAGAACGTTATCTACATAAGATTTTGAAGTGGTCGTGACTCGTAGGTTCGTTAATTAATATTTTTAATACAAACGAGGGTACAATCTCCATTAATGCAATCTTATTATAGTGCAGGCACGGCGTACTCTATGCCAGCTCCGACGATGGCGTTAGTAGGCCGATAGCCGCACGGAAAGCAGTGAGACACGGACAGATATCCTTGTTGTTAATCAAATTTTAACGAGTAGATACATGGAAGTGAAAAGAGAAAGTTGACGTTTATTAAACTAGCAATAATGAAATAGCAACAGCCACAGAACAAACAATAATAAATATTTAACTGAAAGGTTAGTTGTTGAACTTGCTGCAATTGGTTACCAGTATGTACAAGAATCATTATTATTCTTTATTTCTAATGTAAATGTGATTAGGATACTAAATAAAGTGTAACTTCATTTCAATGTTTTTAATTTTCTTTTTGACGCCAAACTTGTTTTGCGGTCTGCAATTACATTATTTCTTAATTTTTATAGTCAGACAAAACCATATTACGTGCATTGCAAACAAATTGCATCAGCATGTTTCATGGATATTGTATCGATTCATTAACTGATAGAAACTGTAGTAAATAGCTGGTAATCCTATTCCTATTATTAATAAACGACATTTCTTAAAATTAGTAACATATCGATGTATTTTCCTTAATAAACACATACGTAACTGCAATTTCAGTAAATACTACCATCAATTAGACTTTTATTGCAACGATTTAAATTTTCGCTATGATATTAAACTTTTTTTACGCTCACAATTGATTTACAGAGGTTTCGTAATTTTTTATAATTATACAATGCAATATTTTGTAACATTAAATAGAGTAGTACTACGACAGGTGGTTCGAGAATCCGGTACATGGCGTTTGCGAATCATATTCTGACAGATATTATTAGAATTTGTTGATACAGCCTAAAACTCCATGATTTCATTACAATTCTAGGCCTATTGACGCCACGTCTCACACTCCTATATTCCCGCCTGGTATAGAGTACGCCGTGGTCCAGGAAATTGGTAGCTTAGGCGAGAAAAAAACGCGGGCTTAGATTTTATGACTGATCTTTATGTTTTTAGGTGCGCTGTATCCGAATTTTAACTTCGCCGCGGGTCGCTTTTAGCCGAAATTTGACAATTTAATTAAATTTCATGTTTTTTATCTTGTTTATTTAATATAAATCGTATATTAAATATTGATTAGGTTAGTACTGTATGTTTTCAGGTGTGTTGAATGCAAATATACCCCCCCCCCCCCCCGATCCGATACGATTACGGGAAATGCCTAAATTTGACAATTTAAATAAATTTTATAGGTGTTTTCTAGTTTTGTCGCTATACAGGGTAATTTATAAGTAATGGGCCAAATTGTAACTACATGTTCAAAAGGCAAAAATAATAATACTTTGCTTAACAACAATGAGTCTAAGTCTGCTCATTACTGAGATACAGGATGTTAAATTGAAAAAAATTAAACAGATTTTTGTTAATAGATCAGCTATTTTTCTAGATAATGACTTGAAAATTGGGTATGGAGTGGATTTAGTAAGGAAAAGCGAGAATATGTGACAGGGTTTGAGTTAACTCGTAGATGTCGCCACATACGCCACATAATATTGATGAATTCAGCTACAAATTTTTTGTCACTCATTAATTTACAGCTTACTCATTTAATTTGGATAGCTTCATCATTTCTGTGCAAAACAGTATTCTTTTTTGATCTTCAAAATATTAACCGTTTTCGAGATATTTGAATTTTACTAATTCACCGCATGGCCCCCGTGGTTGTACTTTACATTCACCTAATCGTAATTGATAATCGATAATAATATTAAAATGAAATGAAATAAAAATTAAAGTAATAAAACACATTTATGTTTATAAAATACTATACCCCAGTTAATAAAAAGAAAGACAATAGACTTCAACTAGAACCACTTACGAGAACTCTTTTACCTAAAACCTTCACCATAATCTTGAAGTTTTGTGAATTTAAATTAATTAATTAATTTTGCACTTAATGATTATCGACTGCGAAATGTTTTCAACATGGCCACCACCAGCACTTATACACACATTTAACCGTTTAGTTAAGGATTGTATGACTTCAAAAAATGTGAAACGATTATTTCGTATTGAATTGGCTGCATCTTGAATTCTATTCCATAATTCGTCCCGTGTATTTATAGGTTCAGGCGTTCAGCATAAACCATTGATTTCATGTAACCCCACTCATGAAAATTAATTGGATTAAAATCCGGACTGCGGTGTGGCCACTGAAATTCATTACCACGACCAATCCAACAGCGAGGGAATGTTTTATTCAGATGATTGCGCACAGCAAGTGGAAAATGTGGAGGAACACCGTCTTGCATGAATCACATCTTTCCTCTTAACTATAACGGAAGATCTCCTAAGAGGTCGACTAAGTAATTATTTAAAAAATTTAAATAAGTCTCTCCATTATATTAGGAGTTACTTCAACTGGGCCAAGTAATGCATTGACTATTACATCACACCACTCATTTATTTTAAACTCGTGCTGAAAATGTCTATCTTTTTTTAAACGATTATTATTCAATTTCCCCTTTAGCCATTGGCAAAATTCAACTCTGATGACAAAATACTTCAATATATACATATTCCAGCAACAACGGTAATTGATTCGCCAAAAAGTCAAGAAGTATATTGCCATTTAGTTGTTGCTTGAAAAAATATGGCCCAATAATTCTGCCTCCCAGTATGCCACACCATACATTTCAACTTTAACGTCCTTGGCTCTGAACTTCACGTAACCAATGGGGATTTTCTGCAGACCAATAATGCATATTGTGCAGATTGACTCTCCCGTCACTACTGAAGGTGGATTCATCGGTCCAAAGAATTTGAAACAAAAATTCTCTATTTTCGCGTATCATTCCTAACATCCAATGTCAATAGTCTAACCTTCGATCAAAATCTTCCTCTTTCAAGGCCTGATGCAAAACGACATGAAATGGGTGCGTTCTTAAAGTAATTAAAAAAAGTTTAAACGAATACCTATATATTTTGATGTCCATTAGAACTTACCTATGGCCCTTCAAAATATTTTGTACCATTGTCCGTGATATGCCCAACTCAGTGGATAATGCTCTTGTGCTAACATGAGGATTTCCTTCAATATAGCCCAGTACACGGTTAATATTTTCTTGTGTTCTTCCAATTCTTTGCCGTTGAAACGTAGGCCGAAAACTGCCATTGGCTCGTAAGCTCGCCACTAATCGGAGAAAAACTCTTACATCGCAAGGACGCCGATTTGGATATCGAGCCGCGTAAACTCTTTAAGCTACTGCGGCATTCTGAAGGCATTTAAAATAAACCGCAAGTATATCAACAGCTTCGTTATTACAAAAATTGCTCAAAGTAACGCGAAAGTATTGACAATTATTGACAATTTAAGGATTATGTATGTTTTGTTTAGGTATCTGTTTCCATTGCCTGCTTCTATTAATTGTATTTTTCGTATATATCCATAGTGAATATGCATTTAAACAAACAAAAGATATTAAACATTATTATTAATTTAATAATAATAACAAAAACTTATAATAAACAAAAAATAGTCCCTTCGTATAAATTTTAGCATTGCTTACTTGCCTGTAGTAATTTCAAAAAGGGTGACTTTATTCTAGTGTATAAATTTACACACTGTTAAAATCGCAATTTCTAGGTAGGCTGCAGTTTTGTCTACCCCTAAGAGGCCTCAACAATGCACAGAGTGATGGTCAGCATTTCGAGCATTTACGGGGCATTAAAAACCTTCCTCCTTTAAATCGGTCCTTTTTAGGACCACAACTTACATAATAGAAAAAATTCCAGATAAATATAATTAAAAAAAATAAAAATGTAGGGGATTTTCGTATAAAGTTTTCTTTGGGCGATACTTTAGGTTAGGAACAAGATATCGAGATGCGGTTTTCGCGAGCTTGTTTAGGCATCATTTAGTTACTTGTTCATAAAAAAAAATCATACCAATGCATTTAATTTTTTTGCGAAAATTAACCGTTTCTGTCGGAATGTCGAACAAAGCCCTCTAGCGACGACATGTGAAACTAACAACTTCAAATATTATAACATTTGTAGCCCAAGAATAGCTCACTTCAACGCGCCCAAGTTCGTTAAAATCGGCTTAGCCGTTTCGAAGATAGAGGGGATTATTTAAGGAAACCTTTGAATACCCTCCACCACTTTATTTTTAGACATACGTCAAAAGGTGCCAAACAAAAAAAGTTCAGATTATCTTCGACTTTAAAGATCAGTTATTTTTTTATTAGGTTAATACAGCAGAATTCACAGAAACATCACTTCTTTAGATTCAAGATTGCAGTTACGCCCCCTAGCGGCTATGTCAGAAACTCGAAAATATTTTCCAGGTTTTTGTATTGACCGTTTTAGTGAAACTTTTTTTTGCTCAAGCCTCTACGATGGATAGTTTCTCAGATACAGTACCTCGCATTCTTAGTTGGCCACCATGTACATATGTAGGTATAGCAGGTTATGCAAGCGACTTTTTTTTCACTATCGCTAAATCGACTTATTAGCTCATTTTACAACTTTTGGTCAAGTTTCGTCAATATCGGCCATGATGTCTGGAAGTCTCGGAGAAGGGGGGAGGGTGTTATTAGGGTCAGTATTTGGTTTTCATTAAATATTTCAAAGATATAAAAATATTCCATATATTTTTTAGTATTTTGCAAGAAAGTTCTGTAATGCACTGGCATTCACCTAGTTTATGTTGCTTTAGTACTGTAATCTGTTCCAAAGAATATAATTTCACATTAAATGGAACACTTACTTCTTTTAGAAATTCCAGATGGTCTTGTTTGTATGAAATCATGTCTATTATGTCCTCAGTATGTCGGTCTAGTTGTTTATTGGAATCAGATTTTACCTTTCGTATTGTATCATATTCTGTCCTTTATGGAAGTTTTGAACTTCTTCCATTTGTAATTCTTTGCCCTACAAACACCGAATACGTTGACCATTCCAGTCTTCTTTAGGTATTTTACATATTTGTATACAATATTACATGTATCATTAACATATTTGAACATCTTATTTCTGATAAAAGTGTATATTTTGGAACTGACCAGTCGATTTCAAAACCACCGTCCATAACAGTATAATCTTTAAATGATGATCCATCGTTCAGTTAACTGACATTCACAGAATTTTTTGATAAGACTTCCTCTGTTGGATTAGGACTACATAAATTTAATAAATGTTTTGGCACTTTATATTCAATTAAATCTAGATGCCCTTTTTCAATAGAACGCGTATTCTCAAGTGAAATAATACAAGGAGAGGATGTAGGAGAATTAGTCGCACTGCACTTGAAATTTGCTACCGGCAACGTATCAGAATAACAGAAATTTAACAAAATGGTTGCTCTATTCTTAGGTGTTTTCTCTGCTGCGTTAACAGTACACGTAGATTGAAGAGAAACATCGTGAGGTGAACATTCAGCAATTGGAAAGTCACAGCCGGATGCAATGAAGTCTAAAGTTTCCAAACTTGCAGTGCTATTACATACAACCTTGATCGGCTTTTTGGATATTATATTAAGTGGAGAGTGGTCTTGACGGAACACATTGTATCATGGCTGCAGATAGAACTATTAAACCTTAAATGTTTATCTGGTTCATAAACGATGGGTCCGCTTCCTTTTATTTCAAAAGGCTGTATACATCGCAGTGCACTGAGGTCCCCTTCATTAATTTTAGCCCAAACCCTGTAAATTTTCTTTCTATTCTGCAGAGCGTCCTTAATGTGAAAGAGTTTGCATAACATTTTATATACGGAATCTTTTTTTTTTATATTTACTTTAAATTTTGGAGAAAATACTCCTTTTTGAATTAAAACGCGTTGTAGGTTTTCAGAGGTTAAAGAATTTTCCGACACTCTATTACACTTATTATTGCTATAATTTTCTAAATAAAATTTTTTTAATTTAATATTATAATTAACTGTTTTATAAATGGTGCTAACGTAACCGAATTGAGTTCCGTGTAAAAATTCCACAATAAGTTCGCACAATTTAGGGTCTATTTGAAAAGTAAAGTCAAAAATTTTTGCCATTTTCGCATGTATTATGATACACAAAACATAAACAGTACATGAAATGTTTCAAAATTCACTTTCAAAGAGCGTTCAACGCGTTCACAATGAAATGAATCATAGGTACCTTGAATAATATAAATGTGATCTGTGCCCTGCAAACTGAAAGGCAATTATTTTTGAAATATGTAGTAATTTTACGTATTTTAACTTCATCCTTTATTTGTATCAAAATTGTGACTAGTTTTTTCGAGTTTTTTTCTTACGTTTTACAAGGATGTTAATTGCTTTTCAAATAATATTGTTATATTGTCCATACTGTGATTTATGTTTTTTTTAATAATTGTGGACCTGAACAGGCTAAATTTGGGTTATAGTGGTGCTAAAGCACCCAGGAAAACTTAGGAGGATGGTTAGAAGGACAGCGAATTGCCAATAGATGCATAAGTGAGAGGAAAACAGGAAGTAGGGAGAACATTCCAGAGACAAGTGGAGATTTGTACTGCATAATTGTGATGCGAATCAGAGAACCGAGTATTTCTAGAAAAGGTAGATCGAGATGGTAAAAAAGAATGTAATACAACAGCGCAATAGCTATTGAGAAACTGATAATACAACGAAAGAACTGAAAGGATTCTTCTATGCTCAAGAGACTGTATGTGAGAAGTTAAGGATGGGTCATTTACAAACCTAAATGCTCTCTTTTGAAAACTATCGACGATATCGAGAGCATATTGGGGAGCACTAACCAGAGGCGAGAATTATATTCTAGATGAGGTCGAATTTGAGCCTTATACAGCAGAAAGAGTTATCGAGAGGTAAAGTACTGCTTAGATCTGTACAATAAGCCTACTTTACGAGCAGCTATTTTGGTAGCTGACAGAAGATGATCATTCCCAACAGAGTAATAGAGTCTAATAGCTTAAGATCTGAGCCATTCATACTTACAACAGATAATGATCGATCTTTTTTGGCGGTTACAAGCACTTAGTTTTGTTAGCATTAAATACAACTAGATTATTGCCTCCCCATTAGAGAATACATTAAACGTCTTTGATGATTGAATTTGCCATTTCAGCTGTAATGTTCTTCGTCATAGTAAGGTGGATTAACATTATGAGTAGATGTAGTATGAACTACAATGAAACGTGCTAGTCGTTTAACAAAACAATGGATCGAAGATAAGTTCGATTCGATTTCATAGATTGAACGTCACATGTATCAGACAATTTATCACTCTGATTATGCTTCCGCATTAGGAATATATTGAATTTTGATGATTAAATTTGCTATTTCCGCTTTAATGGATTGCTTTGACATAGAAGGTGGATTACCATTATGAGTAGACTGAGATGAACTACAATGAAACGTGCTGTCGTTAGCAAAACAATGGATCGGGATAGTTCGATTCATTTCATAGATTGAACGTTCACTTGTATCAGACACACTTATCACTTTGTTATCCTGTTTGCAAGGGCATGCAGATTTTACTTTCTTATAGCTGTTTTAATTCCCTTTTCTGTGTATTCATCAAACAAAATAAAACAAAATAAAAACGAATTTCCTTTTCTGAGTATTCAACTAGATTTGATCTTCCGCCTTCTTCAAGGCTAAAAAAAAATAAAAAAGAATTTCATTGACTGCGCGTCGCATGTTTCAGACTCATTTCTCACCCTGTTATCTCCTTAGCAAGGAAATGCGGATTTCATTTTATTATACCAACTTTAATGCTCTTTTGTGTGTATCCATCAATATTTGATCTTTCGCCTCCTTCATGGTTAAAAAAATAAAAACGATTTTCATTGATTGAGCGTTACATGTTTCAGACTCGTTTCTCAACCTGTTATCCTCTTAGCAAGGGCATGCGGATTTGATTTTATTATAGCCACTTTAATGTTCTTTTGTGTGTATCCATCAAGGTTTGATCTTCCGCCTGCTTCATGGTTAAAAAAAAATAAAAAGGAATTTCAGTGATTGATCGTTTCATGTTTCAAACTCGTTTTTCACGCTGTTATCTCCTTAGCAAGGGCGTGCGGATTTGACTTTTTATAGCTGCTTTAATTTCCTTTTCTGTGTATTCATCTAGATTTGATCCTACGTCTCCTTCATGGTTAAAAAAAATAAAAACTAAGCTTATTGATTGAGCGTCATATGTTTCAGATTCATTTCTCACCCTGTTATCCCCTTAGCAAAGGCATGCGGATTGATTTTAATATAGCTACTTTAATGCTATTTTGTGTGTATCCACCAAGATTTGATCTTTCGCCTCCTTCATGGTTAAAAAAAAATGAAAACGGATTTCACAGATTGAGCGTGATATGTATCAGATACATTTCTCACCGTGTTATATCATTAGCAATGGCACGCGGATTTGAATTTCTTATAGCTATGGTTTTATTGTATCTTGTTTTAATTCATTTGATTCATTCCGTCTCTTCATGGTTAAAAAAACCATTTCACGTACAGTCATTGAGCAGTTAGGATGGTTTCAGACTTTTTACTTGTTATCGTTATTAGCAAGGGCATGCTCTGATTTGATATTCTTGATAATCTCGCTATCTTTAACACTTTCAGATTTGATCTTCCGTACATCCTTCATGGTATCAAAAAGCAAACCAATTTTCAGGCTACTCTGGAGTGATTTCAGATCCTGTTTCTCACACTAGATTATCTCAGGTAGTCATAGGCATCGATTGGCAATTTCTTATATCCGTCTTGCTTTTAGGTCATTCTTCGTTCACTTATTCATTAAATTTGATCTTCTACATCCTACATGGTTAAAAAACTAAAAACTAAATTCATTGATGTTTCAGATTCATTTCTCACCCTGTACTCCCCTTAGCAAATGAACGGGAATTTTATTTTGTTATAGCTACTTTAATGCTCTTTTGTGTGTATCCATCAATATTTGATCTTTCGCCTCCTTCATGGTTAAAAAAAAAATAAAAACGATTTTCATTGATTGAATGTTACATGCTTCACTCGTTTCTCAACCTGTTATCCTCTTAGCAAGGGCATGCGATTTGATTTATTATAGCTACTTTAATGTTCTTTTGTGTGTATCCATCAACGTTTGATCTTCCGCCTCCTTCATGGTTAAAAAGTAAAAAGGAATTTCAGTGATTGAGCGTAACATGTTTCAGACTCGTTTCTCACCCTGTTATCTCCTTAGAAAGGGTATGCGGATTTGATATTATTATAGCTACTTTAATGTTCTTTTGTATCATTCAATTTGATCTTCCGCCTCCTTCATGTTAAATACAACCAATTTCATAGATTGAGCGTCATATGTATCAGACACATTTTTCACCCTGTTACCTCCTTAGCAATGCACGAGGATTTAATTTTATTATAGCTTGATTTTCTGCTTAGTTATTAAGATTTGAACTTCTACCTCCTTCACGGTTAAAAAACTAAAAACTAATTTCATTGATTGAGCGTCGCATGTTTCAGATTCCTTTCTCACCCTGTTATCCCCTTAGCAAGGGCATGCGGATTTGATTTTATTATAGCTACTTTAATGCTCTTTTGTGTGTATCCATCAAGATTTGATCTTCCGCCTCCTTCATGGTTAAAAAAAATGAAAAGGAATTTCACTGATTGAGCGTTCAAGTTTCAGACTCGTTTCTCACCCTGTTATCTCCTTAGCAAGGGCATGCAGGTTGATTTTCTTATAGTTGTTTTAATTTCCTTTTCTGTGTATTCATCTACATTTGATCTTCGCCTCCTCAAGGCCTAAAAAAATAAAAAACGAATTTCATTGGTTGTGTTACATGTTTCAGACTCGTTTCTCAACCTGTTTTCCTCTTAGCAAGGGCATGCCGATTTGATTTGATTATAGCCACATTAATGCTCTTTTGTGTGTATCCATCAAGGTTTGATCTTTCGTCTCCTTCATGGTTAAAAAAATAAAAAGTAATTTCATTAATTGAGCGTCGCATGCTTCAGATTCTGTTATCTCCTTAGCAAGGGCATGGGGATTTGATTTTCTTATAGTTATTTTAATTTCCTTTTCTGTGTATTCATCTAGATTTGATCTTCCGCCTCCTTCAAGGCTACAAAAATAAAAAACGATTTCACTGATTGAGCGTTACACGTTTCAGACTCGTTTCTCAATCTGTTATCCTCTTACCAAGGGCATGCGGATTTGGTTTTATTAAAGCCACTTTAATGTTCTTTTGTGTGTATCCATCAAGGTTTGATCTTCCCCTCCTTCATGGTTAAAAAAAATTAAAACCAATTTCACTGATTGAGAGTTACATGTTTCAGACTCGTTTCTCACCCTGTTATCTCCTTAGCAAGGGCACGCGGATTTGAGTTTCTTATAGCTGTTTTAATTCTCTTTTCTGCTTATTCATTAAATTTGATCTTCTACCTCCTTCATGGTTAAAGAAAATAAAAATTATTTCATTGATTGAGCGTCGCATGTTTCAGATTCATTTCTCACCCTGCTATTCCCTTAGCAAGGGCAGGAGGATATGATTTTATTATAGCTGTTTTAATCCTTCTGTTTATCTGATTTGTGTATCATGGTTAAACGATTCATTGATTAGCGTTTGATCTTCAGACTCGTTTCACGTCTTATTAAAAAATAAAACGAATTTCATTGATTGAGCGTACATGTTTCAGACCGTTTTCACCTTTATCCCTTTGCAAGGACATGCGAATTTGATTTTATTTAGATATTTAATCTCTTTTGTGTATATCATCAAGATTTGATCTTTCGACTCTCCTTCATCGGTTAAGAAAATTAAAATGAATTTCATTGATTGAGAATCGCATGTTTCAGACTCGTTTCTACCCTGTTATCTTCTTAAGTCAAATAATCATGTACGTGATTTTGATTCTATCTTGTACTGTTATCTTTAATTGCTCTTTTGTGGTAATCCACTTCAATGATTTGATCTTACCGTTCCTTCACAGTGATTAAAAAAATAAAACGAATTTCATTGATTGAGCGTTCATATGTTTCAGACCGTTTTCACTGTTATCCTTTGCAGGGCATGGAATTTGATTTATTATAGCTATTTTAATGTCTTTTGTTATTCATCAAGATTTATTTTCGCCTTCATGGTTAAAAATGACGAATTTCATATGATTGAAGTCACTTATGTTTCAGACCTGTTTTCCTTGTTATCTACTTGCAAGAAATCTGTTTTCTAGCTGTTTATAATCTTTTTATATTTCTAAGATTTAATCTTGAATTTCATTAATCAAATGAACGTAATTATACGATGGAGTCATCATCGTAGCACTGAAAATGGCTGCGAACTTCATGAGGTACTGATTTTTTAAAAAGTTTCACGTTTTAATGGTCGGTTTTAGAAAAATTTCACTTAATTATTATACATACTTACTCTAACGTTTTTTCTTGGTATACTTGCAGAAAGTTCCATATGATTAGTTTGCTGAATAATTGTTATCTTATTATATCGTTCTTCAACGGAAAAGTAAGACATGAATATAATTTCCTGTGTTAAGTATCTTAAGATGTTGTAATTTAAATGATTGTCACTTTCAAATCTGAAACTAACTTAATTGTTATTACACTTTAGCATCTTGAGTACGAAAACAGATGATTGTTTGCTGAATAAATCTTGAATATTAAAAATAATTAAAATTTGTTAAAAAGTTTGCTTTAATTTTTTGGTCGTGATTTCATTGAGAATTATAATATAGTAAATCATGTTTTACAATATAAATTAATTTGAGTTCTAATTTTATTGATTCATTGAAATGTCAAAATATAGTAAATCTTCATTTATATTCATGAATCAAAATATGATTTCAGTTGATTTCATATGAAGTTTTTCTAAGTCATACAAGGTTTACTTCAGAAAATTAGTTATCTTTACGTTTTTACAGTTCTCCAACAGTAGAAAAGTTTTAAACAGATTTTATTTCCAGATAGTGTAAGTTTTCACTACCAGAAGGCAGAAGCATGCATTTCACTTTCAAACACTATGCTAAAACATCATTGACCCAATCTAAAATTTTCTTATATAAGTCCAAAATATTTTTAGCAAATCGATTTGCAAGGTTAAGAATAAAGCTAGAGAGTGCTATTTAATTGTGAATTTCTAAAAATGGATAACAAAAAATGCGCTAAGGTGGATAAGCTTAACAATTTAGTCTATTACCTGTTTTGTCTTTGTTGTGGTTAGAATTGATAAATATAATTAGTGTTTTACTTAATTATTTTAATTTGCGTTTTTCTCAATATTATTATTGATTATTGGCCTCAGTTACGTGTCGGAAGATAGTGAATGTAAACTTCATTGAGTATTATTACATCGAGTAAGTGCGCAAGGGTAAAATGTTCGTCATGGAAATTGGGATTTAGTTTTGGAGTAATTTTCCTTTTACCACGGCGTCATTTAAAAATTTTTCTTTGTGTAAATTCGGTATACGTTTTAAATTAATTAATAGAGGTATTTAAACGTTTTTTATTCTTTACACTTTTAAAAATATAATTCAAAATATAACGAACAGTTTAATGTTATATTATCAGGCAATTTATTATACGCTATGCAGGAATTCTAGCAATATTTGGTCCAAGATCAAACAGCACGGTTAAGTGAAAAACTAAGATTATGGTGAGACATTGTTCGTAGATTACAAAAGTTTGCGATTCACAAAAAATAAATGAGAAAATCCTGAACCGTTATTATTACGTGTATACCCTTAAATTGAAACACGTTTTTGCTGATACTCTTCTTAAGCGTTGTCTATAACAGTATGCTATCAATTCAATAAAATTTTGTAAGATCAAAACATACAAATATTAAGAACTATATATCCTATAAATAAATTTTTGATCATATTGCAAAAGAAAATGTGAAAAAAGGTATTTAGTAACCGTCAGTTGCTTGTGATGACAAGAAAATGTTTTGATTGGATTGCTTGAATGAACTTTCAAACGAACGACTTTTAAGGGAAGTGGGTGTACGAAACACCCACAAAACTGTATAAGTCGCTTTAAGTTCGTTGCCATTTAGTTTCAAACGTTTCAAATTACCTTCTCAAGTTAATGTTTGTAAAAACCGTAGCTAAGTTCTTTTCCTGCTAAGAAAAAGTGGATTTGTATTGATCAAAAGATAAATAATCACAGTTTTGTAGCTGGTAAATTATAAAGTGATCGACTCAAATCGTTACATATATTGCGTACATCTAAAGTTTTGTTAAAATTATTTTTAGGTTTGTTTATATAATTATGATAAGTCGCTTCCTGACATAAATAAACTAAACGTCAGAACGAACCTATTTACGGAATCACTTGATTTATTTCCTTTGGCAATAATGAAACATTTAAAAACCGATCAAAGTAAAAGATTTCACTTAAACTTGTAAATAAAAACTCTTGCAACAGTTATTTCTTATTTTTACGGAAGTATTTACCATAATCAGTAAAAAAATTGATTTAAGCATTAATCTTTTGTGTCGAGTGGGAAATTAATGCTGTTGCATGGAAAATATTTGTCAGCATGCAGTACTTACTTGAACATACTCTTTCTTGAATTGCAGGTAAAGTACTTACCTTATTAATGAAAGTTTTGAGCTGAAATTGTAACATTGTATGTATGCGACTTAGTGGAATGATATAATCGATATAGCGCAGTCTTTGTAGAGGAATTTTCGATAAAAGTTCAAATTGATGGAGAACTAACACATTTTTTTGTAGTAGGTTCGGAAAAATATGTAAATTAATGTTCTGAGCGGTTCTCCACTCTAGCGGGTCGGGAATATCAGAATAAAATTCAAAAATTTTTTTTCAACGTTTTTGGCGTTATTTTCGGAAATAAGCCGCTTTAAAAAATATTTCTACAGTTATTTTCCCAAATCCCATAGTTTCACGTGAACAAAATCTTTCGGGGTAAATGCTTCTAGCCCCTTGACAAGAGGTTAGACATTTTTTTTTAATTATTTTTATTAAGAATAAATGTATCTTAAGTGAAATTAAGTAAAAATCAATAATGTAAATAGAATTTATTTCATACTGTACTGAATTGTCAGTTTTACGTCATACTCTAGTATACCGTAAAACATAGTAGCTTTTTACAGTACACTAGGAATTTTACCGTACTCAATTCAAAGGCAACTGCAGAAAAAATTTATTAACGGATTTTTAGAAAATAAACTGATACAGAGTTAAAATTGAATTGAAAATAAGACTTAAGGTGAAATTCAACTGAAAAATATTAATGGTACTACTTTCATTTCCATTAATTTGAATTGAAGGAATTTTCTCACAATCACACACTGTTGTAGATCGAGTATCAGTGCCAATTACATCAGTCTTTATACACGTATTGCCTTTGGAGCTGGATGTACTGAATTCAGGGCTTCTTCTCGTCGTCTCGTAACAACTTCAACAAAACTTTCTCCACCTTGAATCATACGAGCAATTTTATCTTTCCCTTCAAGGGAATCTTCAACATACTTTTCTGCGATGGTGCTGCTTTTCCATCCACCAAATCGCTTAAGAACAAAAATATCGGCTCCCGAATTGGCAAGGAGCGTAGAACCTGTTCCTCTGAGCGAATGTCCAGTGTAGGTTTCAGGGTTTTCTAAACCCAGAAACTGTGCGATACGTTTTGCCACTCCACCCTATTGTGTGAATTTCAGCTCTTTGATTGATGTATTGTCCATGCCTATAGCCCAAAAACAGCTTACCCTGTTCAGCATTTTTTGGACGTAAATTTACGTATTTTGATATAGCTCCAAAATTTAATTCTGTGTGCTTCTTTAATTAAAGTAAATACCCGCGGCATATTAGTTTTGTTTGAGGAATATTAATAACCATTTGCGAAACAGTGATTTCTATATCGTTCAAAGACATTTCGTACAGATCTTCTCTGCGACAGCCTCCAGCAACTCCAATCATGGAAACTACCTAAAAATAAAAAACGATTTCTAAATAATTTCCTCCCCAATGCATAAAAATGTTTACTCACTTTTGTGAAAAGATATTCTTTATCAGTAGCACTTCTTAGAAGTTCATAAATTTCTTCTTGGCTGAGTGTTTTTACTTGTTTAGCCTGATGACCAACTGCTTTATGGTTTAAAAATGATTTTAGCCTCGAGAATCTCGAAATGTCAATATTCTCAAACACGAGCAGCATCGACTTCACCATGGAATATTTGCCACAATATTTTGTAGACTAAAAATTTAAAAAGTTTCATTACAAATACAATTTATACTTAAAATACCAAAAAACACTCACTAAATCATACAAATACGCCAGCATAACATCCTCATCAATTTTTCTACATTATGTTGTCGTCGCCATTCACTAAACATTTCATATTCTTTTTATAACGACTTTACGGGAATAAACTTGGCCGTAGCTTTTCTACATTTTTGTGCAATTTCTTCCGAATGCTGGTGCTTTGCGTTCTTGTTCATTTTAAACTTTTTAACTGTAGAAATGTAAACAAGTCACCTTAGCAACTACTCAAACTCTGCCAACCAGCGGTTTTTTTGTTATAATTCGCGAATGTTTGATTGTTTGGACCACATTTTTGGCTTATTTTAAATATTTAAAATTTTGTTTTCAGTATGAAATAAAATACGTTACGTAGTTCGTCCGGTGAAAAGATATTACGTACTCATTGCGCAATAATTACTTATTCGTACGTAATATCTTTTTTACCGGACTTATAACGTAAAATACTATCTATTGTATAAATAAGTAAAAAGGTAAATATAAGTATAAAAACTTATTTTTTAAAACCGGCCGCAATTAGTACTTTCCGGTTTATTTTTAGGTCAGAAAATCTCATTTTGTCGGACCGAGCTAGGAAATTATTGTGATAATCCGATAAAAAACCTTTTACCGGACTCATTTTTCTTTTCTTTCCGGCCTATCTCTAATGAAAAAAATGTACGTTTAATATAACTATTAAAAAATAATGTTTATATTTGTAAATCAAAAATTTACGATAATCAAGAGTTCCTGTTATAAAAATGTAAACTAAATAATATGATGTGTACGGTACAAGCTGTGCCTGTTAAAAAAAATTGTACGTAATACGTCCCAAAAGTGCTTTTACTGGACTCGCCTGAGGCTCGCCCGGAAATTTGCCTACTCGTCCAGTAAAAGACCACTTTCGGGACTTGTTACGTAAACTACCATTTTTAATACGGGCTCTGTATTGATTCTCATTATCACATTGGCATTTTCTCTTGTTATGATATCACCATCGTTCTATTCATTGTCATTCTCAGCTACATCATCGTAGTCATCGCCTTCTATTGCGGTTTCATCTATCACTCTAGCAAAATGTTTGCGCCTATCCGTACAACAATCTTGGATATATTCTCTTTCTTCCTACATGTACCGTGTGTCCCGATTTCGACGGTTTTTGCGGGGTATCTTAAAAACGGCTTGAGACATGAAGTTGTGATTTTCGCATTCCTGTGCTACTTTTTCACGAAACGAAAGATGGACTCAACAATACTTCTATGGTACGCCTCGTTTCTGATATACAGAGCGATCTTATTATTATTATTATTCTACGTTAGCGTGTAACATAGAAATAAAGTGAGAACTGGTACTGATATATATTTTGTACGTAGAATCAAGTGGCGTACGTAACTTTTCTACAATTATTACCGTTTCTTCAAAATAACCCAACAAATTTACCTTTTTTTAAGTGGGACACCCTGTATATTTTTCCGCAATTTAATTCTAAAGAAATGTATATATATATATATATATATATATATATATATATATATATAGTTCTTTTCAACAGAAGCTCAAAATTTACGTTATTACAAATTAAAATGTTTTAATGGATGGCCAGGGCTGAAATACTACATCTTTTTTTCAAAAATTGATAGGATAACTTAGCAATAAAACATAAAACTACCTTATAAAAAATGTTGAAATTAATCGCCATTGTGCCTTAAACAAGTTTCACATATTGTTCTGATCCGCTTTATTGCGTTTAAAATAATAACAAATCTCGACTGTAGTTTTACAAAAGCCACGTCAACGGCGTTCTGTAGATCCGCCAGCGTGTGATATTGGGTTCTATAAATTTTATTCGTAAGATACACACATCAAAATGGTCTAAGGGACAAAGGTAAAAATGTGTTTGCAAACGTTAATCAAAATGTTTTGTGATTATAGTACACAGAGCTTTATTCTGACAATTTCTAGGTACAATTGGCGATGTTTCTTTTCTTTTTGTTAAACAGTTGTGTTCAGTTAATGACGTTTGTATGGAAACAGTGTTTGTGTTATTTTAGATTACTTAGCTTATGCGTATTGAATTAAGAAACAGGTTGGGTTTTATAGTGTCTTAGAATCAATAGAGGAGGTATGAATATTCGAGATGTGGCGACTGCTGTAAATTCTTATAAAAGTACCATTGGGCGCTTGTGGTAGCGTTATCAAGAAACTGGTGATATAAAAGAACGACATCCTGGCCCCAGCAGGAAAACAATGCTATACAGGATAGATTTCTTCGAATCCAATGTCTTCGTAACTGAAATCTTTTTCGGCCAACCAGCTAAAGACTGATCTCCAAAATATCCATCAAGTGGTCCTCAGTGGTCGAACTGTAAGAAATAGGTTGCATGAGGTTGATCTCCACTCTCGACGCCCTATTAAAGTTCCTATGATTTCACGTGGCAATCGTGCACGGATATTACTGTGCTCACGTGCTCTTCACAGATGAATCCAGATTCGGTTTGAGGCCTGATTCTACAAGACTAAGGGTGTAGAGGAGATCTGGAAATGAAAATTGTTTGACAACTGTTCAGGAAGTTGATCGGTACCACTGAGCTCGTTTTTGTTGAAGGTTGTTTAACCGCAAACGCATATCGGGACACAATTCTACAACCTGTTATCCTACCACAGGTGGAACAAATCGGAGTACAATTTCTACTAATGCAAGATAACGCTCGCCCACACGTTGCGAGAACAGTTACAAATTTTTTACATGAGCGCAATATTACAGTATTGTCATGTCCGGCGCAGTCTCCCGACTTGAATCCCATAGAATATGCATGGGATATGCAAACAAGGCAAGAGCTCTCGAATTGTTTACAAGATCAGTGGCAACAAATTGATCAAAATTTGATTAGAAGTTTACCTAATAGGTGCGAGCTGTGATTAACAGTCGAGGTGGCCATATAGTTTATTACATGTGCAAATCTTTCATTTTTCATTCATATTCTACTAATGGTTTTTCAAATTGCGAGTTTTTTTTAAGAATAAATAAAACACATAATTTGCATTCATTTTCAAAAACTTTTTATTGGTAATTGAAGTATCAGTTATGCCATTTATATGTGAAAAATAATATCTGCCAAATGGCCCTGTCTTGCAGCTCCACAGACGTCCACTCTTTTGTTAAAATTTTCAATGACATTTTGACATAATTGAGGCTCTATCTCACCAATGACAAGAATAATTTCATCTTTCAAAGCAGGAATCGATTGTGGATTTTTTTTATAAACCTGACTTTTCACATAACCCCAAAGAACATAGTCTAACGGTGTCAAATCACATGATCTTGGTGGCCAATTAACATCACCGTTTCTTGAGATTACAGGCCCTCTCAATAAATCAATTGTTTCTTTTGCAGAGTGAGGTGTACCGCCATCCTGTTGAAACCAAATATCTTCTAGATCAATATTCATTAATTCAGGCCACAAAAACTCGTTTATCATCCGACGATATCGATCACCAATGACAATTACAGCTTCACCAGCAGCATTATCAAAGAAGTAGGGTCCAATTGCACCACCTGACCATGATGCACACTAAACAGTAAATCGTTTAGGATGAATAGGTTTCTCATGAATAATTCGTGAATTTTCCTCATCCCAGATACGAAAATTTTGTTTATTAACATAGCCACCAAGTTCAAAATATGCCTCATCAGAAAACATGATTTTTTGAGAAAAATCAGCCGGTTGTTCATTGATGAAATTGACAAATGAACGACGTTTTAAATGATCTAATGGCTTTAGTTCCTGTGTTATTTGAACCTTATATGCCTTCAGAGCTAAATCCTTGTGTAAAATACGCCATGTTGTTGACCCACTAAGTCCAACTTGTTATGAACGTCGTCTAATGGACATTTCAGGATCTTCAGCAACACTTTCACGAACCAAATCAATATTTTCTTGTGAACGACAGCTACGACTATATTTTTCACTTTTTTTTATCTTCCACCGAACCGGTCTCTTGAAATTTTTTAATAACTCGACCAATAGTGCTTTCAGATGGACGATTATGTAAACCATAAAATTCACGTAATTTTCTAAAAACACTTTTCACAGAACGCTGATTTTCATAAAACAATTCAATAATTTGAACGCGTTGTTATATCGTGTACGAAGCCATTTTTATAAATGTCATACACCACACTTCTTAAATGTCAAAATACCCAGACGAATTCAGAGCCCCTATATTTTATTTAAAAAAAACCGCGCAATTTGAAACAGCATATTATTTGTAAGTTTAAGAATTTGCTCTATTTTTTATACACCCTGTGTAAGCAAACTACAGTAAATTCTGTTTGTTTTTGTTGTTAAACATTAAAGATTATTGTTCAACTTTATGTTTTGTTTCATCGTTGTGTCATAATACTTCCACTAGTTGCAACAACATTTATTTTTAGCGTTGTTCCCTAGACCATTTTGATGTGTGATCTCCACAGAAAGAAATCTATAACTGGCAAGTCTGCAGATCTGCACTTCTACATATCCAGTAGCCTGAAAATTTCATATCCAGGTAGTTTCGAACAATTTCAGCTTTGTGGGGAGAAGCACTGTCTTGTAAATATAATTGATTTAAATGTGCTAGTGGCACGTCACCTTCTATTTCGGGTACACTATTTTCCAAAATCCATTGGTAGTAACACCTTCGTCAAAAGCTACTTTTTTATGAAACGAAAGATGGACTAAACAATAGTTCCACGGTAAGCTTAATTTCTGATATACAGAGCGATTTTATTATTATTATTATTCTATGTTAACGAGTAACATACAAATAAAGTGAGAACTGATACTGATAGCTATTTTTTACGTAGAATCAAGTTGCGTACGTAACTTTTCTATAATTATTGCCGTTTCTTCAAAATGACCCAACAAACTTATCTTTTTATAAGTGGGACACCCTGTATATTTTTCCACAATTTAATTTCAAATAGATGTATAAAACTCCGTAATTCTTTTCAACATCTAGTTCAAAATTTACATTATTACAAATTAAAATTTTTTATTGGATAGCCGGGGCGGAAATAATAAAACACCTTTTTTTCAAAACTTGATAGGATAATCCAACAATAAAACATAAAACTAGCTTATAAAAAATGTTGAAATTGATCGCCATTGTGCCTTAAACAAGTTTCACACATTCTTCTGATCCGCTTTATTGCGAATAAAATAAAAACAAATCTCAACTGCAGTTCCACAAAAGCCCTGTCAACTGCGTTCTGTAGATTCGCCAGTGTTTCATATTGGGTTCCATAAATTTTATTCTTAAGATATCTCCACAGAAAGAAATCCAGAACTGGCAAGTCTGCAGATCTGGGTGGCCATTTTGCAGGTCCACTTCTACCTATCCAGTAGCCTGGAAAGTTCTTATCCAGATAGTTTCGAACAATTTCAACTTTGTGAGGAGAAGCACCGTCTTGTAAATATAATTCATTTAATATGCTAGTGCCACATCACCTTCCATTTCGGGTACACTATTTTCCAAAATCCATTGGTAGTAACACCTTCGTCAAAAGCTACTTTTTTTATGAAACGAAACATGGACTAAACAATATTTCCATGGTAGGCTTCATTTCTGATATACAGGGCGATTTTATTATTATTATTGTATGTTAGCGAGTAACATACAAATAAAGTGGAGATACTGATAGCTAGTTTTTTCACGTAGAATCAAGTGACGTACGTAAATATTGTCGTTTCTTCAAAATAACCCAACAAATTTACCTTTTTTTAAGTGGGACACCCTGTATATTTTAATTACAGTTTAATTACAAATAAATGTATAAAACTCTATAGATCATTTCAACACAAGCTCAAAATTTACGCGGAAATAATAAACATCTTTTTTTCAAAACTTGATAGGATAACATAGCAATAAAACATAAAACTAGCTTATAAAAAATGTTGAAATGGATCGCCATTGTGCCTTAAACAAATTTCACACATTGTTCTGATCCGCTTTATTGCGTTTAAAATAATAACAAATCTCAACTGTAGTTCCATAAAAGCCATGTCAACATGTAGATCCGCCAGCGTTTAATATTGCGTTCTACATATTTTGTTCGTTAGATATCTCCACAGAAAGATATCTAGAACTGAAAAGCCTGCAGATCTGGGTGGCTATCTTGCAGGTCCATTTCTACCTACCCTGTAGCCTGGAAAGTTGTTATCAAGATAGTGTCCAACCATTTCGGCTTTGTGCGGAGAAGCACCGGCTTGTAGACATAATTGATTTAAATGTGCTAGTGGCACATCACCTTTCATTTCGGGTACACTATTTTCCAAAATTTGTAAATATTTATTGGCAGTAAGGCCTTCGTCAAGAGCTACTTTTTTATGAAACGAAAGATGGATTAAACAATATTTCCATGGTACGCTTCGCCATTTTGGGACCCCACTCGTATCTATGTTAGCGAGTAACACAGAAATAACGTGAGAACTGATACTGATAGAAATTTTTTACGTAGAAACAAGTGGCGTACGTAACTTTTCTATAATTATTGGGGTGTCTTCAAAATAACCCATACTTACCTTTCTTTAAATGGTATATTTTTTCACAATTTGATTCCATTTGTTCTCATCTTTCCATAAATACATAAAACTCTATAGTCCTTTCAACGTTAAGCTCAAAATTTACGTTATTACAAACTAAAATTTTTTAATAGTCGCCGAGGGTGTTGTCTGAAGTAAGAAAATAATTCGGCTGTCATATTTTAGAAGTTTGTCAATTTATGTTTGTTATTCTCGATGGGTTTGGAAAAGACGTGATACATGTAAAGGTAGAGTGTGCACAAGCCGCACTGCCAGAAGCAGTTCGTCTTGTAAATGATGCGAAGGAACGGTCATAACTAATGAACCACCACAACCGATATTGGCAACTGCTGTCGCTGGAGTTTACGGGAATATCTCCGTTTTGCTCTTGCGGAAAGGTTTTTTTCAAAAGTACCATACAGAACGCTCGTAATAGGGGATGTATCTGCTCTACCTATGTATGTACAAGAACTCATTCTGTGTGAAGTACGTCAAAACTAAATCCGATATTGGTTACGAATTTTTTTATCGATGGTGTCAGTCAACCATTTCTAATGGCGATTCTGAAGCTGCGCTGCCTACAGATCGGATGTTAATTTTGTTCACACCATCAAATTTCTTGCTCCCGGTGCAATGCAGAGAGTGGTTTGCTGATGGGACTTTCAGCACTGCTCCTGCTCTTTTTAAACAGATTTATACTCTGCAGGTGGTGCGAAAAACGGAATCATTCCCGTCGTGTACGCTGTTCTACCCAAATAAGACACAAGCATACGTGAACCTTATTAAAGGACTAAAGTGTATTCAAGTAGGACTGCAACCGGCTCATTGATGACTGACTTCGGACTAGCTGCGATGCAAGCATTACAACAGGAATTACCAAAAGCCAATAAAAATGGTTGTTTTTTCATCCGATGCAGTAAATTTGGATGGAAGTGCAAGAGCACGCTAAGCACTAACAAATTAAGTTTATTCGTAGCAATGGAACTTAATTGTTAAAAATAAAAGCTATAAATAGTAGTCAGTTATATGACACAATCATTAGAAAGTCACGGGTCACACAAGCTTTTTTAAATTTATAGTGTTGGCTTCTTTATTCTCATAAAGGATGCATTAATATTACTACTTTAAATCGTTTTCATCGCATCGTAATATTTCTGCTTCAACAATTTTTTTAAGCACGTATTGAGTGGTGTAAAAGAAACACTCTCATATAAAATATATAGCCAAGGAAGTATGAGTGCATCGTCAAATAAATATCAAAGTATTTTCTTTCATGTTGCACGTAAGCTTCGCCTTCCCATTTATATTTACTCTACCACGATGATCTCACGGATTGACCTTATATTAATGACTCTTATTTAATCATTTTCGATAGTGTTAAATGCTATATTAAGTCAGTACTATATCTAATAATACAAAATGAAAGTTGTGTCTTGATTGAGACTAAGTTAGTACATAAGAAAATGGAAATAATACTTAGATTCAATTTTACACATGGTATCATAATATTTTAAAAGTAGGTGTGCCGTAAAACGATGAATATTAATTACGGAACAAGGTGTAAATGTATTTCATGTAAAACATATTGTTTTCAATACGCGAACGTTACATGTCTTTTTATATTGATTAAAAACCCACGTTTGTGCAATGACGAGTAAACGATTAAAAACTTTCACTTCACCATTAATAGAGTTGTCGTTTTCACATAAGATTCATATGGCATTATTGGTATTTATTGGGCTGTTTACATTTACATTAAAATAAAAATTCCTCACATTAGATTGGAATTATATATTAGTCAGAGAATATTAAACGTTAAAATTTCTATAATGAGTACAAATAAAATAAAATAAATACAATAATTGATAAAATAAAGACTCGTGAGAGAGTACATTTGTTCAGCAAAATTCTGTTCCATGGCCGTGATTATCGTAGTTTTCTTAACTAAGAAATATTTCAATGAAAATTTATGCAACGGTTATTCCAAGACATTCCTTTGACATAACCAAGGCCATTTGTTATAGAATAATGCAAGGTAATTAAATACTTTGATACGGTTATAAGCATCGTAGAATTTCTCATATTTATAAAGAGTTCATTCTTCTTGGCAAAATTAACTGTAGCTATGCATAAACTTTGATAAAACGAAAAAAGAAAAGATAACATGTATTTTAAGTTTATGCTTAAATCTAATAGGCAACATTCTAATAGCACTCACTATAACTTGAAAATCAATAGGTATACTTAATAGAAGTGAACCCTTCAAAACACTTTATTGAAATGTATAAAACAGGAAAATGC
Organism: Vesta saturnalis; assembly: GCA_036346205.1. NCBI lineage: Eukaryota > Metazoa > Arthropoda > Insecta > Coleoptera > Lampyridae > Vesta > Vesta saturnalis. The sequence goes on from JARFJB010000390.1 coordinate 468,395, forward strand.
TTGTTATATGAGTTTTAAGCACCAATTGAGTTATTTTTGTATTTATTCAGCTAATATTTTCTTTTTACATTTCTAAGTTGAAAAGTTTACATTTATTTACTTTAAAAATTTGGATTGTAATTATTTGAAATTAATGAGTATCAATTATCTTAATTATTTTGCTGAAAATACAATACACCTTAAAGATCTAGGTTCAAATACTTTTAAAGAATTTTTTTTGTTACATCTAAGGAAGAATTTTTGATTACACTCTTTTTAATTAAAAGTATTTAAAGGCGAAAGAGAACGTATTTTGCATTCAATTTGCGCATCAGGGAAGGAAGGCTATCTTTATAAATTCCCAAACGAATGTTTTCCATTTTCCTGATAATTCGGACCATTGATCCTACTCATTCATTCATATATTATACACGACAATTGAAAATTCTCGATTATGCGAAACGTGTTTCCCAAGGCAACACGTCGAGTTTCGAGTATTTTCAATTTTCGTTGTATACAGATAGACGGCATGCTAGTCCCCCGTCGGGCCGTCCCTAGGTGGCGGATAGGGGAAGGCCTGTCAGATATAGGAGGTACCGAGGAAATCAAATACTCGGCGTTGACCAACACTAGCAAAGTAGTAGCATCTGACTCGGATCGAGCGGCTACAAGCAGCGTCTGACCTAAAGTGGGACCTAAACAGAACTCACCAACCCGTCTGGCCAACGTGGTGTTTTACGGCCACAACCTTTAAATGAATACACCTCACAGACTACGGCCCTCAGTTCCCAGCGGCTCGAATACTGCCGACTAAGGCAACGAAAGGATCAGTAAAGGAGCAGAGGATGCTAAAATCACTGGAAGAGATCAGGCTGCCAACACTAAGTAATGGATTATGTCTTATAACGTACGAACACTTGCAACAGAAGAAAAGATGGAAGGATTGCAGTATGAGTTAGGAAAGATAAATTTCGACATACTAGGACTGCGAAAAAAGGAAATGGAAAAGGCCACGTATTTCATTCCCTCCCCAAGGGGGAGGGCGGGCTGCTCGAGCTTTCCGAGCTCCTTCAGCCACAATCATGGATTCCTAGCATACATACATACATTACGTATATATACATGGTGGGATTAAGGATGGGTGTGGTCAGGACAGGATCGGAAGGAACGGGGTTAGGGTTCTGAGGAGGAGAATACTGTGCGAAACAAAAAGACTAGGTAACGAATATAGAAAATTAAAATAAGGAAATACGTCATTCCATCAAGAAAGTTCGAATAGGAAGATTGGAGGAATTGTGATCCTTAACATAACACACCCATACACCCTGAAGATTGTACAAGTATATGGGCCAACCAGTTCACACGATGACGAAGAGATAGAAAGCTTCTATGAAGATTTTTCTAAAAGTATAGAGGAGGAAAGAGCATCTAACACATTAATCATAGGCGATTTTAATGCCAAAGTTGGTCCCAAAAAGGATGACGAATACGAAATTTATGCAGGAAAATTCCTATCGGATCAAAGAAACCCTAAAGGCGATATGCTAGTGGACTTCATGGTGCAGAATAGACTATATAATATGAATTCATTCTTCAAAAAGAAGGTTAATAGAAGATGGACGTGGATTAGCCCAAACGGCCAATACAAAAATGAAATAGATTACATTCTATTGACGAACAAATAGATAGTTTGTGACATAAGCACATTAAACCAACTGAACACCGAAAGTGATCATAGAGCAATAATAATTAATAGAGAACTTGAAAGACTAAAAAAAATGAGCCAAAGAAATCAAATGGTAGGTACCCATAAATTAGAACAACATGAAGAGGAATGTCAGACAGTACTCCAAAATAATTTCCTGTGAAACAAAATAGCCAAAACTGAAATAATTAATGACATTAACGAAAAATTTACGTTTTCAATCACACAGGCACAGGAAAAAATAGGTGTCCGCAAAAGAAGAAGTAAGACCGATAGAATAAGTGATAAAGCAAAACAGTTACTGGAAAAAAGAAAACTTCTTATAAGTGAAGGAAAACGAAACTCAGTAGAATATGTAGAGATAAGAAAGACTGTTCGAAAATTTATCAAAGAAGACATTAGAAAGCATAAAACAAAGATATTAGAAGGAAAAAAATACGGGTATGAAAATATTACGCAGACATTTAAATTCAGGGAAACCAGAGATTCATAACTTAAAAGATGATAATTGCATCCTGGTAACAGATGAAAATAAACTTCTGGAAATGACGCAAACGTACTATGCAAATTTATATAAATCACAACATCAAAACTCCAATGCAAATAGAACACAGACAAAAGTGGGTAATGAATATATCCCGGATATAACTACAGAAGAAATAAAAAAAAAAACATTAAAAGCCATGAAAAATGGAAAAGGCCCAGGTGAAGATGAAGTAATTACAGAAGCTATAAAATATGAAGGGGGTCAATTGAACTACAGAAACTTTTCAATCTACGCCTTGAGAAAGGAGAAATACCTGCGTGATGTGCGGCAAGGGGATACAATTTCCCCAAACTATTTACTCTGGCGGTGGAGGACATATTTGAACAACTTCAATGGGAAGATATAGGTATTAAAATGGAGAAAGACTCGATCATCCACGTTTTGCCGACGACGTAGTTTTAATTACGGACAACCCACAAGATTTGGAAACGATGCTCACAGAATTAAGCGACGCATTCCCAAAAGGTAGGATTAGAACAACAGTTATGATCAACACAAGACAGAATATTCCCATTTAAATACAGAAATCTACAATAGAACAAGTAGAAAAGTACATATATCTAGGACAAGAGGCAAAATTGCAAAAGGAAAACCAAAAAAGCAGACCTAAATAGGCGTATTAGACTAGGATACACGACCTACGGTAAATTAAATTATATAATGAAAATGAATATACCGCAAAAGTTTATAATGAACGCATATTGCCTGTCTTATTATATGGTACTGAAACATGGGCATTTAACAAGCCCATCGTTCAAAAAATGCGCATAACACAAAGGGCTATGCAGCGTAATATGGTGGGAATGACTCTAAAAGATAAAAAGAAAAACACCTGGCCATGCACGGTAACGAAGGTAGACGACATCGTAGGGCGTAGGGCAGACCACGCCAGATGCAAGGATGGACGGTCAAAGAAATTGCTAAACTGGAGACCATGGACTCACAAACGACCAATTGGTCGCCCACAGACAAGATGGTGTGATGACGTCAAACTAACTGGAGGATTTAAATGGCAACAATTGGCACAGAATAGATTGAGGTGGAAACAGGAAAAGGAGGGCTATGTTATAAAATGGACAGAAGAAGCCTATATGTGTGATATATATATATATATATATATATATATATATATATATATATATATATATATATATACTATACCATGAATTTGTTTTTTGAAAAACAGTATTATATTCGATTCTTCCTGTTTTTGTACTAAAGTTATAAACTTCGTAATCAAAATAATCCAGAATACATGAAACAGCTTCACCACTACATCACGCGAGTTCTACAGAAGCGATATGGTAAAATTTCCTTTGCAATCTCATCGATGTGTATTCGTCTAACCGTCTAACGTATCCAGTATTTTCTGTATATCTCCAGTTGTTAATGCAGCAGAACTGCTCTTCTTTTTTTCTAGAATAGCTTGAAGGGTTTTGCGCTTTGTATTTTTGGCTAGGACGGTTGTTTGGAAAACAATGTCTTTAAATGAATTGATGATTTCATTAAATTCTTTAAAAATTTTTTGCTGCACCATTTTAGCACTAAGGTTCTAAACGTCCTCTTTCCTCATGTTGAATGCCCAATTTCTAAATATTAATGCCAGTTCCTCGTTTGATGTGTCCCTATTAATATGGTAACCCCGCGCGCCACAAAACTCTAGGAATTGACGGGAAACGTATTGCTCTGTTTTTACTGCATTTACCAGTTTGCCGTTTCTTAACATTTCGTCTACTAATTCAGTCGAGTTATTGCCAAAACGGCCCATTTTTACAAATTCAGACAGTTCTGAATTAATGGCGTTTTTCATTCATTGCATACTAGAATGTGGTTGAAATATTAGAGGAATATACAAAGGTTTGTATAACCCGATTGTACAAAGGTTAGCATATTCGAAGTTGCCATAGTTACTGCAATAACCATTTGAATACACCGTAACTAGGAAACATTACGCATTTCAATTGGTGGATAAAGTAATGACTGGTATAATATCTAATAGTAACCTTTCTATTTATCATCCTTCCTAGAAATACAACGAGCCATTTTCTTCCCTACTTCGATAATAGTTATTTATGTCACTGTGCCAGAAACTATAGTATTGCGAGTATGGACGTGTGATGCACAACATTTTTCTTACTGGCATTGCTTCATTAGAATTTTTTTTTAACATTGCTAGCACGTTCGTGGACAGTAAGGGATTTAAGGTGGTTCGTAGAATCACACATCTATAACCATTGAGCCCGTGATCCGAATAATTTTTATGCGTACCTAGTGGTTTCCTTTGTAAAGAATAATTATTTTATATTATGTTTATAATAGATGTCATGTCCCAGAATAAGAAAGAATTTATGTTCTGGAACAGACCTCGTAACACGCCTTATTTCAGAAAGGTTTTATTTAAGCAAAATAACACAACTATTAAGTATTTCTTAAATACTAAGATACAAATATGTAATTAACACATTTAATACATTAACTAATGAGAGTTGTAAAATACTGAAATACAAATAATTGCCAAAGTCACAAATTCCTATGGAATGTTTCAAATCATGGTGTTACACAGAGGGGCGGTTTGTCTATACAAGTTGTGCACCTGTATTTTGTTTCCCTCCTTACACCTTGGTTAGTGAATACCATACATCTTAAAAAGGAAGATTTCCCATTAGGTTCCGCCGGAGCCTTTGGCAATTCTTCAATGAAGTGCATAGTGGCGCCAAAATTTTGTGCCCCTTGACTGTTTGCCTTCCATTTTTTACCTTCATGCATTTGCTCATGTTTTCCAATAAGCCTTTCATCATTTATATTTTCTGGAATACCGAGAAGCTATATTACCAACAGTGTAAGTGAAGTTTTACTTCTTTCATAAGATAATACGCATTTCACATAGACACAGAGTAAATGGAATAATACTTTTTCCTACCAGCGGACACTTTTCCTGTGCCAGTATCATCTGATCATTTCGATCTACATCGGACATATTTTTTATAATAAGCTATTTCTACTAGTTTTACTTTTACTTTTCTATATTCATTTGATACTTCTATTAATACCGTAGTCAGACAAAGGACTATTAATACCGTAATCAAAGGACTTTCCTTTTGTCCTTACATTTTGACAAGTAAACTTTTTCCATTCTGCTCCATCTATGTTCTCCTTTTTTCAGTTTTGCTTTCGTAATTACTGTTGGATGACGATTGTACTTTCTGAGAGTCTCTGTGGTGTGTGTTTCTTGTTAGTAGTTGTTTGACAAACTCACGCTGTTATAGTTATCTATGACCAGGTGATCCGTTTTGTGTAGATAAGGTCGCATCAAGTCCAAAACGAGCGACTCCAATTTTGAAACACTTTCGGATATGCCACATTTTCTACCGTAAATATGAATATCTAACACGTATCCATCCATGGTGCATAACTTATAGAATTTAATGCCATATCTGACTCGTTTTCCTTTAATGTATTAGCGGAACTATTCGTCAAGTGACAAGTTCTCGGGTGGGTCGTAGACCTTTTGGAAATTACGTAACAAGATATTTTGCAATGGATTTATTTTCTTGAATTTACCTCGAGCAGGATTTGAACCTACGACTTCTACTTTGCTAGGGTAGTGCTCTAACAATCTGAGCTATCGAGATACAATCCCCAATTGATGTAAATTTTGTCTTCATGTATGTAGAACTGATGTAAATTCTAAATATATAAATATAATAATACTAACAAATCAAACTAACAATTATTATTGCCTTATCAGTATCAGTTTTATTTGTGGCTGTGTATAGCGTTACCGTACGGAACCCACGCAATGTTACAATACAATAATTTTTCGTGTAGTTTTATTTAACAGAACTCGCTAACCGATTAGCGACAGACCTTTTATTATCCACCGTTGCCCGCAAAAATGGAAAATAAAAATCAGAAAGTCTTAGATACAGCCGGACCTACAGTACTACCATAATCATACCAGATATCAAGATATTTTCGTACAAAAACTAACCACACACCTGATAGAAATGAATTTTAATACATCACCGTATATTTATGTACGTTGTACGTACACGCACTGTGAGGCATGTCCGGCAACATACATCTTCGACAAATTTTGTTTGTTGTACGTACATATCTGCCACGTTGAAGTGCCCACACACAATCGCACATACCTGCCTGTTGATGGGTGCGCGTTGATGTATTAAGTCATGTACGTCCGTCTTTAACAAAAAATAAGACAGATAACAATTTCGAGCGTTTCAAATATTCTAAGTAAACCAAGCACATAATTGATTAAAATGGAAATTTATAAAAACAGAACCCCATGCTTATTATTTTTACCATTTTTCTACCAAAAATATGACTCATAATAACTCGGACGTTTTAAAACTTACGTCGTAAACCAACCACACACTTAATAGAAATTTATAGAAACAGTAGGTATGTACATAACCTAATATCAAATTTTTCAGCTTTATTAGAATATGTACCTTTAAACATAATTATTTTCATCAAAATGCCACAAGAACCGAACAAGAAAGCTAGCATGTTATTATTTAAATATCCACAAAACTGAATTGTTTCTGATGTTTACATCATCAATATATAATTCTTACTTAAAATATATAAATGGACAGTTTACAGAAGATTATCATTTTCTCTGGGAGAGTATAAACCGACCAACACGTAAAAGCATTGAAAACTCCAAGCCATTCAACGTCAAACTCCCAACAGCAGTTTGAAGTAGGACGTGGTATAACGTCATGTCCCTGATAGTCGGACGTCGTAATCGTCCTGTCCGTCAGGGTTCACGGTCATTTTCCCGCCGACAAAATCCCGCCGGTCAATTGCCCGCCGGAAAATTGTTCGCCTGGTAAAAACCCCGCGCGGTGAAATGTTCGCTGGTAAAATGCCCGCCATGACGAAATCCTGTCGGTCATTTGATTAAAATGATTCCCCCGATATTCCCCTATTTTCATGAAAAAGCTCGTTACGTATTTTATGTTATAATTTCCTTGTGCTTGTATAGTTAGAAGATAGAGCTAATAGTTTCAAATTTCAATCGTTTTCGCTTGTTTTTGCAAGTAAGGCACATTTATTATTTATATTAAGTATCTCGTTAATGTGACTTTCTAATTCTCTAATAAATCTACCTTACTTGCAAAAACAAGCGAAAAGATTGACATCTGAAACTATTAACTCTATCTTCTAACTATACACGCATAAGGAAATTATAACATAAAATACGTAACGAGCTTTTTCACGAAAATAGAGGAATATCGGGGAAACATTTTAGCTACAGGCAGTGGCGGGCAAATGACCGACGGGATTTCGTCATGGCGGTAATTTTACCAGCGAACATTTCACCGCGCGGGATTTTCACCAGGCGAACAAGTTTCCGGCGGGCAATTGACCGGCGGGATTTTGTCGGCGGGGAAATAACCGGACACCGTCCGTCAGCATGTTAATGACGCCATTATGTTATAAGTTATGTTGACAGTAATGAACATCAACGACGTATATATGACAGCTGTCAGTAAATGTTCGCGTATAAAAAATCAGTGGTGCCCAGTCAAACATTTTAACGTTTTGCTGGTCTAGGCCATAGACAACGAGTCTCTCGACGATTTTGAAGATTGTCAGTGTTGTCGGACGGAAACTCAAAAAAAACCAGTAACCGAGGTTTTAGAGATTTTGTAGGTGACACTTTTACTTTCCAACCTACATATAAGTATATGTAGGTTGGAAGGTAAAAATTCAATATTTCCAGACTTCTGGTGGTTCCCATACAATTGAAAGTCTAGTGGTTCTGTTTGTTCGCCTTCCTGTTGGGAGCTATTTTGTAATGGGCGTATTACCTGCGATTATTACCTTGCTTGCATACACCTGGCTACAAAGAATAATGTTTGAGTTCTATTTCAATCTTTGACAATTTCCAAAATGATTGAGTAAAATTTTATATTGTTTTTATGAAAATGTGAAACGGTTCAACGTCAACTAAGTGATTTTAATTCATAAAAATAACATTAATTATCTAAACTCTACTTTTATGATTATCACGCTTCTGTTCTTGTAAATCAACTTTAATAATTACTCAAAAAATTCCTTTTTCCTTCTATCAGCACGCTCCAGTTAGCTTAACAATGGGTTAAATGGTTATCGTTATCATTCATCAAAACTATCCTCAATCTGATGTTATTAATTACCTGTATCTTGCAATTAATTGAGTTTGTTTTCTTCAGTGTTTACACACGCAGTGTTTGTATAAGCTTTTAAGATTTGTAACAGTCAATAATAAAAATGAATCAAAAGTGATAATATTTAATTACATCAAATCCTATATGCCGACTGTTTTGTATACAACATTATATAATAATGATTCTAATTCTAGGTTAGTATTTTGCTTAATATTAACATGCAAAAACAATCCTTTACAAATGATCAACGAAATATATCTTCGTTCAACATTTGTATCTAAACATAAATTTTAAAATAAACAAAACACACCAATTTTCATTTCTTTTGAGCGGCGAAGAGGCCTCGTTTAGGTGGATGACGTTCTCTGTCGCCAGGCTGGAACCGCTCTCCTATGTTTGCTCTATCTTTTCTTATACCTTTGTTATAGATGAATACGATTCTAATTCTCTTTCGTCAGTTTAATGATTTTTGTGAATAATTGTTCTATATATTTACACTATACAGTTTTTACTTATTTGTTCAGTTTTAATTACAAACGGCGTGCGCAACAAACTGCAAGCGAGCTACGAAGAACCATGGTTTTCATTGAAAAATCAGGAACACTGGAACAGTGACAGAATCTGTAACAAACAAAAGACACCCACGTACCACAAAAAATTAAAAAACACTGAACGCGTTTCGATAGCTACGCTATCAACATCAGCGATCGAAACGCGTTCGGTGTTTTTTAATTTTGTATGATACGTGGGTGTATTTTGTTTGTTATGCTTTTTATTATCAATGTTTTTTAGTCATTATACTTTATATATCGATCTATTAACTGGGTCGATTGTCTTATTTATCACTCGCTATCAAAACATCAACTTGGAACACTTTTAATACTCACTTAAAACGCTATTGTCAATTATTACGCAATCTTTTTTATTACCATCAACTTGATAGCATTTACAATTTACTTCGTTTTAGTTTTCTTTTGCACTGATAAGAAAAATATCACTTATATTCTCTTAACACAATACTAACTGATTTTTCGTTATAAATTCACAATTTTAATTGCAGCATAAATCAAGCTGCAGCAATCGCTTTTCAACCAATTTCGATTGCTTACTAGAGGCGACTCTCCTCGATAGCTTACTTAGCGCGACTGACTAACAAATACACCTCACTATACAGCGTCTCAACTCGCTCCCCTTCGCAAAACTGTCATACCCGCAAATTACTGCGTATATTTAAGAACTTTCCAATTTACTATGCAAATACTCATTGAAACAAGCTCAAGCTTTTTATCTTAATATTAATTATGTTCAAATATAAATAACCAATAATCATTAAATTTCATATAACAACGCGAAATTCGAATCTCTAACGCCTCCATTACAAAAGTAACACAATGATGATGGCTACGCTTAAGTTTTATTTACATAATAATCAATAGACTGTTTATATTACATATATATATATATATATATATATATATATATTATATTCGAAACTTATTTGTTTGTAATATATAAAGTTGTTTGGCAATTATTGTAGTTTATGAAATTGTAGGAACAAAGGAAGTAATAGCAATTAGGTTGAACGTTTTTAGTTGTTGAATTTGTTGTGTATTTGACGATAATTAGTACTGTGATTAATAATTAGAACAACATTAGAAGTAGTATAGTTTGGGTAACACTGCTAAATATCTTCTGTTAGACCAATTTTGTTTGCCACCGGTAACTTATTATATACACTCTTCAACATATCCCCCCAAAACATTGGTCGACTTCCATCCGCCAAGTCTCCTCAAACTGGTAATATGACTACCAGAGTCGACTAACCTCACAGACGACTGACCGTACTTGGTAAATTCGAATAATAGGTCATTACTTTAGGCATTTGTCGAAAGTTATGCATTTCCACCACACGTGTACATCCTTTTCTATTTTGGTATAAAAACACGGCTGCTAATCATGTCTAGACTTGGAAAAAAACAAAGAAATCGTAACACCTAACATTGTACGTGTATTGAGCTGATCTAAAATTTCGCCTGTTCTAACCTAATATTTACAAAAATCCATATACAGGTATTTGAACAGTAAAAGGTTGTTACTGTGGTTACATAACGAGAAAACCAGAAAATAATTACTTTCTATTAATGATTGTTGGAAACCGTTAAGTACTTTATAGTGTCCATTTATAAACAAAACGCAGAAAGTGAATGTGTCGTGAGTGTAAGCAACAAAAACCATGTTTCCCCTGTCAAGGATTTTTTTTAATACGAGGTAAGTGATCGCTTTTCTTTTGTTTTTAATTCTTACCCCTTTAAGTTGTTTATAAATCTAAGCCCTTTTTTGACAGAGGTATTTATGATAAGAGAGACCTTGTATGTAAAATTGTCTTATGAGATAGTGCAAGGACCCCGTATCGGTAAAAACTTGAAATTTGACTAACGATTTGATAGCGGTTATGTAGATAAGATTTTATTACTAGTATCACTGCATCAAAGTTATATACTTGTTCGAGTTTTTTCAATAACATGGTGTGATTAACATTGTCAAAGGTTTTCGATACGTCTAGAAACACAGCTATCGCATGTTGTCTATTTTCAAAATAATTTATAGTTTTATTTAGAAATAAATTGATAGCATCCGTTGTACACCTCCCAGACCGAAAACCATATTGGTTATCTGAGAAAAGTCTATTACTTTCAAAATAAGCAATAATTCGGTTAGAGATTATTTTCTCGTAAATCTTAGAACAGACAGGTAATATGGATATCGGCCTGTAGTTAGCAACATTATTGACAGCTCCTTTCTTATGTAAGCGTACAACAGCTGCTACTTTTAGGGCACCTGGAAAAATCCCTTCAGACCCACCCATTCTTAATCCCACCGTGCGTGTATACGTAATGTATGCTGGGAATCCATACCTGTGGGTAATGGAGCGTGTAAAGCTCGAGTAGACTCCCCTCCGGGGGAGGGTGTAAAACACGTCGCTTTCCTTTCCTTCCTTTTCCCAGCCTACCTTTAATTAAAAATCGATAAAAAATGAATTACTTCATTGAATATTTTAATGTATTTTTCTACGTTTATTCAAACGAACACTTTTTGAATAATTTTTAGTGTAAGAAGTTACACTCACGTCGCGTGCTATAAACACTCACTTTCGCACTTGTTACATAAATAACTATTTTTACTCAATCGTTTATTAATAAACTAATTTTGATTTTGTTTGAAAAATTGAAAGTTAATAGACTACGTTTCGCAATGATAATAAAGTCAACAGTACAATTACTAAAATTGATGAAGACAAAGTAATAGTTGTGTTTTTTTAGTTGACGATTCTGCCATTTGCTTGAGTTCTAATTAAATCTAGTCTCATCCCAACGCTCTTCCATAATTTATTATCAAGTATATAGTAAAAAAATTAGATTTAGTTAATAATGTTTATGATCATAATCAATAGAACGTACAACAAGGAGTACTCTTTCTGTCAAGATTAAATTAAAATACAGAATGTTATATCCTATATTTCTCTCACAATAGGTTTTAGTACTTAACCACTAAACCGTGAAAGATCATACTGTACTTATGAGGAGAAAGTAGATGATGATGAACCAATAGATGCATTCAACTCGATTTATTTATCAATGAGAATTGTACAGGAAGAAGTGACATTTTTATATTTTATAGTAAGATCAAAGTAGTATTTTACTGTAAACAGTGAAAATTAATTTTATTAATAGTAATTACAAATTTTTGAACGAGTTTGAAAAACTGGTATATAATTAACAATATCCGGCAGAGACGCATAAACTGCCAACTTACAAAACAAGGTGTATCAAACAAGTGTTTATTAATTCTTAAACAAATGTGAAAGGATTATTAATTAAATTAGGCGTACTCAATACCACATGGAAAAAAATTGGAGCATGTCCAAAAACTATAAGTTTTTGAGTGCACTTGTTGATACTACAAATCATTTGAGAATTTTTAAGAATTATTACATCTGTTACTAAGTATTAAATTGGTTTTTTCGTCAAAGTAGATTTACAACTTAATTGGATAAAATTAATATTTATGCTAATGGGAATATGTTGCTTTATTTGTCATTAATGTCCTGGTATTGTGATTTTAAAATTTTAAAGACCGTTTGCTTTAACAACTACCTCACATATTCTCGTTTTGTTCAGTTTGTCTTCAATTAAACTGCAAGTATTTAGCGGAAATCAAATGTTTATTCTTCTCTTAAGGTTTTTGAGACCCAATTTTAACATTATCTTCAACGGTTGGTTGACACAGTGTTAACAATATTCAACGCACAATTTGGTTGTTAAAAATTAAAGCGGACTTACTAATGGATAGAAATTGTTAAATTAATAGCCCTTATATGCGAGTTGTATACTATGCTTTGTCCACGACTACAAATATTTTAAATTTAATTGAAATACTTATTTCATTAAAATTAACACGGATCTATTGATCTGTCAAATATGACGAAAATGTAAATGATTTGTTTTCAGTTGTTTGATAAAATGCTAATTAATCTAGTTATCGTCAAAAACACCAGTTCAAGAGGAATTAACATTTATAATATTAAGCATAAATTATAAGAAAATTTTGTTTATTAACATTTATATTAATTGTAAATTTAGAACAATTTTTATGTAATGCTGGTACTTCGTTTGGTTTAATATCCTGTAAATCACAGATATTTGCTTCAGTAATAACTGCTGCTAATATTTGTAATTGTAGTAAAAAAATTTGTTAGCAGTATTCTCTTTATTTTATGTGGAGTCATTAATGTGACCCTCTACTACCGTTGTGGACTTCCAGCCCCCATGCCTTTTCAAGGTAGTAATATCACCACCCGCATCAACTAAAATCGCAGCGGAAGTTCTCCGGAAACTATGTCCAGAGTAGGTCTCTGGGGTTTGGTAGTTTCAAAAAATTAGCAATATCTCTACTCATTTTTATAAAGGAATTAATGCCATTTTTTTGTTTTGTTAATTTCCTTTTTCTCACTTAAATATATACTCTTTACACATTTCGTAAAACTCGTCAGTTATTGTAAATTTGCGTATAATTTTTATTTTTGTATTAAGGACTGTAACGAGTAGCATTATTCCCAAATCTTGAATTTTCATGTTGTATAGTTCAACTGAGCGACAAGCCCTATTATTCCCATTATTAATGCGATCTAGAAAATATATACGGTTAGTTCACATTAGTAAAAATATTTAACGCTTACTTCTGCTGAAATATATATATATATATATATATATATATATATATATATATATATATCATCTGGCGCGGACTTCAAAAATTTGTTAATATCCTCTGGAGTAGAAGTGTTTGCTTTTTATCGAATATATCCCTCCGACTGCCGTTTTAAATATGCTTGTAGTTTACCATATTTAGAAATATTTACATTTTCGTTTAGGCTTATTGTACTTATGAGCATTAAATTTGGCTGCCACAATGTAGAACATTGGTATATTACATTTAGCTCCGCAAAGTAAGCAAGGATTGCAGATTCAGATGTAAATTTCACTTTTTTGTCCACTTTCCATATACTCTCTCGTATGCGCTCAAATAAAGTTTTTTAGACTTACTTGGTAATAAGTCGAGAGATGGTATTTCAGCTGCTTGCCGAACATCGGGTGACTTTAATATTAACTGCTCTTTAGAAGTAGACTGAATATCCATTTTACTTTAGTTTTTTCTTAGTAAATTTGGTATTTAGTATAGATTTGCGAGTGAACTAAATTAAATAAAAATTACAGAAAAATGATGCATGATTGTTACATCGACGTTTACATGGTAACAAATAAATGTGCGTCGCCAAGTCGCTTCGATTTTATTCAAACGTTAGTCATATTCGCAAATTCGTGAACGTCTAAGAGAGAGAAAGAGATTAATTCTCTTCTACAAACCGACACTCTTTGTGGAATGTATTTGACGGATACTATGACAATGCATAAAATGTTAGTGATTTATTTTTATTAATACCGCTGCTAATGACAATAACAGTGATTAATGAAAATTACTGTGTAATGTATGCTATTAGTATTGTCTGCCGAGACATATAACGTGGACTATATATATATATATATATATATATATATATATATATATATATATATATATATATATATATATATATATATATATATATATATATATATATTTCCTTACCTTGAATACAAAATTCATAATTAAAACTATTTATGCAACATTTGTTGTTATCCTTTTGTATAGTACGAATACTTCAAAGTTTTCACCGGTTAACTCATTTCTTCGTGGTGCATCAATCATTGTTGCAAATAAAAACAGCCTCTCGATTGGTCCGGACAATTGCATACATGTATCAAATTGGGTGGATAGTTTGTTTAGTCGTGAATATTTATCTAGCTACTTATATTAATTGTTTCGTGTTCCAAACATCTCTAACATCTCTAACTCTAATTCAATTTTCGTAATTGTCGACTTAGGCTATGTCGGTAGTATAGCATCGCCTCCGCTAAAGTAAAAAAATTGTCACGTGTGGATGAAATTTGTCGTAGAATTTTTTCGAATATTAGGATATTTAAAGTATTATATGTTAAATGTTAAATTAAAACGTTGTTACTGGGAATTTTTATTTTAAAGTCTGTTCTCGCAGCTTCGACAAAAATGAACTAAAATTCATTTACACTCAGGTGAGGAGGAACATACTAGGGGTGGGTATAAATTTGTTTGTGTTATCGTGGTTGATAACGAAAAGGTTCAGTCGCATTTAAGTGGTATTGCATTTTTTGGAATTTGCCAGTTCATTTATGAACTAAGTTGTTAGTTGGAAAGTTACAGAAAATTTATTTGAGTAACAGGGTTTCTGATTGAAAAACAGGACTTGTGTATCTCAATTCTCGGTAGTTTTCTGGGAAATGTCTATTATGCAATTCCAGTATAGAAAATTTTTATGTGACGATTAAAAAGATGACGTGGTCTTGCAGAGAACGGGGAGTTTTGTTTTTAGGTTAGTTAGTTAAGGTTATGCTGTGGAGGATAGTTATCTAACACTGAGCGTGTGATGTAGCGATGAGCTAACATAATTTACGTACGGTCTACCCGGGTTACTTGAAGCTTCCGTCAGGGAATTATCCCGTTCACTTTGTGTGGATCTTAAGGATTCAATCATCCCGAGGAATGTTTTTGTGTTGTTAGTCGTGATCATAAGACATATTCGTGTCCATTGGAGAGGATTAGTGTTTATGTTAGTGGTATTTTCTCATTTTTGGAATAAAATCGCGCTTAAGCGGATCGTAATTTCGTAGTTTGATAAATTGAAATGTGCATCAAGAAAGTACATCCGCGTCCACAGCTGTTCATACAGACAAAAGGTTACTGTATTACCTGGTTTAAGTATTGTCACACTAAATTCGTATAAATGTAATTTGAAAATACTCGCATAGCTGAAATTTGACGACAATAAAGTTGCCGTACTGGAAGGCCGGCCAAAGGAGATTGAAGAGTTTCTGGTATCCATCAATTCATTACCAAAAAGGGTCAATTGCACGAGTATTGCCTTTACCGCTGTGAGATGGAACAAAAGAATTTAGATTGATGATTTTGTGCGAATTAAGGTAATAAGTTTTCTACGTTTATTTTTGGTAATTTTAATGAATTTTTTGTTGTTGTCTTTTAGGCGGATTAACCTCTTGTGTACCAAATTATCAGTTTTTATCAAAAAAAAATTTTTTTCTGGAAAATAGATTATAGAGGGTTGTGGAAGGAAAATAACGTTATTTTTTTGCTGACATATTGATTACGTCAGAAAAAAACAGAATGTATCATATTTGTTACTTCTGCACTAAAAATAGCAATGGTATGAAATGTAATGTAATAGACACATAATACAATAATATTATAAAGAACAAGTAAGAGTAATTATAATCCATGCCTATCAATTGTTCTTAGCTATGCATTGTCATAAAACAATTCTTTTTCTTCGTTAGGCATAAATGTATCTTGCATTTGATACAATAAAATGATGTAAGTCCTTTGCAGCCAGGCAGTTTACACCTTTGGCGGTCTTCCTTCACTATAGTGAAATGTCCAATTCCATCTCTTCTTATCTCCATTGCTGGACTTGGTTTAGTTGGACTTCTTCGTCTTTTTTTCAAATTCGTTCGAAATTCGATCTGTTGATGGCCTCCCTCTTTTTAGGACATTTCTATTTCTATTGCACAAAACTTTCGCGATTTGAGATTTGAAAGATAACAAATCATCTACGTTGCGATTACTAAAATAATGTAAATTGCAGTCTCGACGATATAATAACCAAGAGTTTACTACAGTCACATCAATAAAATGGAAAAAGAATCTGAGGTAGTATTTCTTTGATCTAATGTGTATTCGGTAATAAGCAATTAGACCGTCTAACAGGTCTAAACCTCCCATGAATGAATTGTAAGTGGTTACAATATCAGGACATTGTACTTGAAAATATTGTTTTTTTTGTTTATCAAAGCGTTTTACAGTTGTTGTTGGTTCTGCAGTTGCAAAGGATGATGCAAGCAGAACAGGTTTATTGTCAAACCACTTTACTGCTCTAAGATTACACCCACCAATATCAGCTTCACACTCTTCCATACTCCTCCGTCCTTTTCTTTTCATTTCTTTGTCGGATGAGAATGTTGTACCTAATCTTTGAAATTGTGGAAGGCGTATAGTTCCTAAACAATAGATTCCTACGTTGTTTAGTACACGGAATAAATCAGGTGAGGAAAACCAATTATCAAAGAATAACAGAAAATTCTCGTTTCTTGGTATAATACTTGATAAATTCAAAACTACATTGGAACTCGCTCCAATATCCAGAAAATCTGGATTGGAGTTTATTTTTCCTGTGTAGATATCAAAATTATAGACAAAACCTTTTACATCACATAGAGCAAAAATCTTATTGCCCCATTTATGTGGATTCTTCGGATTATACTGACGAAGCCCACTTCGTCCTTTGAACGCGACTAGTTGTTCATCCACACATAAATGTTGCGCCATTGGTATTTTATTGAATTTTTGTTTTAGGTGCTCAATAAATGGCCTCACCTTGAAAAGAGGATCTATATTGTTGACATCAATTTCGTTGTTGTCATTCATACGCAAAGAACTTTTTATTTGTTCGAATCCGTTACGACTCATTATGTCAGCTATTTGTGATATTCTTATACTTTGTGCCCAATACATTTTTGTTCTTGGCAAATGGTATATTGACATGTACATGCAGATCCCTATAAACCGTTCCATTTCTACAGTTGTAACTGAAAGCGGTTTGTTGGGAATTTGGTGAATGGAATATAGATTAGACTGGTCTACTAATAATTTGATCAGTTCTTCGCCAAAAAACATTTCAAAATAAGTTATTGCACTATCCACTTCACGAACATATTTCAACTTGTTCAACCAAATTGGCTTCACTTTAGCACTATTTTGAGGAAGCACATGAGTCCATTGTGTTTTTGTCTTTTTTTAAGTCTGGTTGTTTGAGGAAACATTTTCTGTCTCAGAATCTGTTATATAATTAGATCCAGTGTCTGAATCCGCAGAAAAACTCTCCAATTCCTCAACGAAATCAGGATCATCGTCACTATCATCAAGGCAACTGTCATCGCTGTCAACGGGTGGTACACAAACACGTTTATTGTCCATCTAAAAATAAAACCAACGTATTATCATACATACAATGTGTACCGTTGTCTTATATGTGATACACTATGATCATTCATTGTGTACCACACTAACAAATTTGATACAAACACTTACCAGGCCGTATCTAAAAATCTGACAAATGTTCACATGATTTCTTATCATCAATTGTGGCTTATTGTATATAAAATTAAGATTAAATTTAAAAAACAACGACTTACAGTTTTTTATACAATGTAATCCGCACTAAAGTTCAATGATGTGACAAGAACAGAAAACTAACACACCTGCACCTAAACTAAGCTACTTTGATTTATTGGTTATAGTTGTCTCCACATGGCACGTTTAATAATATGAAATGGTGTGTAACAAATAAGATACACTGGTCCAAATTGGTTAAATTATTAACTTTGTATTAAAATATGTTTAATTTTAGGATTGTAACATATTTGATACATTGGTACAAAAGAGGTACGCTTTCTTTGGTGTATAGTATTGCTTAGAAGTACTTTAAGCAGTTCAGATAATTTTACAAAAGGGTATTCAACCGTTATGGTAATTTTACATGTTGTGTGTTATTTTTGTCATATTGAGTGCTCTTTTTACATCGGGGATCCAATTCAGGTTCTAGTAAAGAGGATTCCTAGGTGGGTGACTTCATCTTAGAGTATGAGTCTTTCTTGGTTTAGGGCGAGTGAAACAGTTCCGGGAACTTCGGTGTAATTAGGATCTCGGAAGAGGATTGTTTGGGTTTTGGTGGGATTGATGAAGACTTTCCACCGGTTCGCCCAGTTGGAGAAGTTCCGTAGGGTTTTGGATATAAGGCGGGAGGTCGTATCGCTGTTCCGATTAACAGTCCAGAAGGTGGTGTCATCCACAAACTGTGCAACGACTACTTCGGGAATGTCGGTGGCTAAGGCAAAACCTTGAGGTACGCCTGCTGTAGGTTTGAAAGAATCTGAGAAGGCTTTCCCTACTTTGACCCGAACTGACCGATTAGTCAGGTACGAGAGTAGGA